>JAURVB010001889.1:0-71164 GCA_033002965.1 Piper betle
CGTCATAGGGATCAATTAATCAGAGAATTGAGGGAAAATTTGTCAGCTTCACAATTGAGAATGAAGCATCATCATGATTTGAGGCGGAGGGATGTCGAATTCCAGGTAGGCCAGCATGTTTACCTGAAGCTGCAACCTTACCGTCAGCAGTCTTTGAGGGCAAAGAAATCCAACAAGCTCACTGCAAAGTTTTATGGCCCATTTCCTATCCTCCAACGCATTGGCAACATCGCTTATAAGTTGAAGCTTCCTGTTAATTCCCTCCTACACAATGTTTTTCATGTGTCTCAGCTAAAAGCTTCATTGGCTGCTGATGTTCAGATTCAAACTTCTCTACCTTCTGCTACTTACATGGAGGACTATACTTTGTAAATTGTAACCTTGGGGACAAGGTTAATGTCAACAGGAGGGTAATTGGTATGAATATAGTGAGTAGGGAATTGAGGGAGGGCATGATTGTAATTACCAATGTTTGAATGTAAAGGTTGGCGGGTGAAACAGAGTAGGCTGGATATAAAAACAGAGCCGAGACGTGTTGTAAGGGATCGATGAGTTGAAATAAAAATTGCATTTGTTTTGTTATTTCTCTTCCGAGATTTTAGGAAGAACATTGAGGAAGCAGGACACTCTCCTGTTCCCTCGTCTCCGTTTGATCCATTGCCCTCGTCTTCCATTTCAGTTCGTCGTTATCGCCATGGCGCCCACGAAACAGAGTGGAAAGCAGAGTAAGGGGAAGGAGAAGGAGATCCTATCCAAAGCTGGTGAAGAAGATCATACCAGAGCATCTCCTGTCTTCATGGGTGCACATCCTCTTCTTCACAGCAAACGACGACCTTTCAAAAATTTTCCCCCTAGCTTCTGGCAAACAACTATGACGCGGCAAGGCTTGTCACAGTAGGTATCCTGCAACAGAAATTCCGTGGCTGGGCAACAACTATGTTGAGACCTTCTCCTCTCGGTCAGCTTGTGCACTGGAGTAATGGTTGAGACCTTCACGTCTGGCCGGTGACTCCAAGCTCGGCTTCTCCTTCCGTCATGATGACATGTTCAGCAAGTCAGGCTTCCGATCTCAACAAATAGTGTTGCAGCAGTAGATGGGGGTTTTTCAGCAAACTTTACGGTGACAAGGTGACGAGCCTCCCGGCAGGACCCGGCGGGGCAGCAACTTGGCACTGACGAGGTTCCTTAGTGGTCGTAATACAGCAATGGCAGCAGGAGGCAGCAGCAGCATTCCTCATCGGTGCCAAGCAACAAGTAGTCCTTCCTTCCACATGGTGACTAGCAACGACAAGGAGTCTCACAGCAAAAGGCACCAGCTTTCTCCTCTTTTGGCAAGCTTCAAAGCAGCGTGGAATCAGCAACTCCATGAGGGACTTCCAATCTGGTGGCACAGCAAGAACATGGCAAGGCTTTCTACTTCACGGCGGCTCAGCAGCAGCTTGTCGGGCATTCCTACCTTCTGGATCGGTGGCTTGGAGGATCGCCAGCGAGAGGACCGGCGAGGGGGCTCCTTCCCATCTTTTTCCTGGCAGCTTCTTCTTCTAGTTCCTTCTGTTGTCTGCAGCAGCAATGAATCCTCCTCTTCGTGCAGCACGAGCCCCCCTTCTTCACTTCATAAGTTGCTGCTTTGATAAGCCCAATGCCTTCCTTTAGCAGCACCACGATTTGCGGGTCTTCAGGATCATATATATTTTAGGGTTGCTAATTGAGCGAGTCAGCTCGTGAACATTTAGCGTTCGGCTCGGCTTGGACTCGACTCGAAACTCGACATTTAAATGTCATCCGACTCGAACTCCGAATCTTACGAGCCGAGCTTGAGCAAGGTCGTGCTTCGACTCGACTCGACTTTGAACTCGACTCGATAAAATAATATAATAATATAGTCTTTATATTATATTATATTATATTTATTTATTTATTTACTATATATATATATATATATGAAATATAATAACAAAGAAGTAAGATAGTTGAGATGGTAAGTATTCACCTTGATGACTTCAAGGTTGTGGGTTCAAACCACATTGGCCTCATTTTTTTTAAGATGAGGTACTTTTGACTTTTAATTGAACTGATTCCGAGCTAACGAATGAGCTGGGCGAACGAGCTCACAAAAATTAAACAGTTTAAGTATATTCAAGCTCGAGTCGAGCTCGAACACATAAAAGATATTCGAGTCGAGTTCGAACGAGTTTCGAACTATTCGAGCTGGAGTTCGAACACATATTAAGTCTCGGCTCGCTCGCTCCGCTGGACCTCTTCATGTAACACCAAATTGGCATGACAAAGACGGGCAAGTGACATGGACTGGATCTGAGTCTTTCATGCGAGTTGAATGATAGTCTGAGTTTTGGCGAGACCAAGGCGAGAGAATTTGGTCATAATAACCGAGTGCACGGCTAAGGAGGGTCATCAACTTGGTTAGGTATATTGGCATGCATGAATGGGTAGGCCGAGGGCATGATGCAAGGACCTGGCTGAACCAGATACCGATGGTTAAATTTGGACGAACAATAGGCCCCCCTCTTATTCTTTTGCAAGCCTCCAAAGAAGACTGCCACCACATTCTGAGTGGCTGACCGTTTTTTCTTTTTCTTTTCTGTGTTTTTTTTTTTCTTTATCATCATTTTCTTTCTTTTTCTTTTTTTCAAGCTAAGGTGATCCATCTAGTCATGGTGTGGTAACTGTTTGTTGTTAAGTGTTTAATTGTTAAGTGTTTAAAATATACAATATTTACCCAAGTTTTTTAATATGATTTTGCACTTCTCGGGTATAAAAATTATTAATTAAGTAATATTTTACTTTATTATTTTAGTTAATTAATATTTTATTATATATGCTTAACTTTGATGTTTTAATGCAGAAAAAGATGAATAAATTAAGCTTTGGATTTGATTGGTCATGACACTTGGCGCCACCCAATGGCTACAATGTATGGTGTTCAATGGAGTCGAACAGTTGGAAACTTAAAGGGACATTATAATTAATTAGATTACGTCGATTTGTGAACACCCTCTTCGAATTCTTGTATCTCCACTTCTATATAAAGGGGTGGTCATTTGTTGTTGATCATATCTCATCTCTTGGCTTCAGAGTGTAGTAGAAGTAGTAGTTTTAGTTTTTGTAATTTCTTTTTCTTTTATAATAAAAATTAGTTTCTTTTTTATATCATTTTCTATTTTTATTATGGAGTAGTTTTATATTTCGTTCTAGAGAAGAATGGAACTTAACATGATTTAATTGAATTCATTTCAAGCTCTTACTCTTTTATTCAATCGGAATGTTTGAATTATCATATTCTTAATGCTAAGAATAGATTGATCACCTATTTTTAGATCATGAGGTTTAATTAGATTTCGGGAGAAATTAATTAGATTAGTCATTGATAATTCATCATACGACGAGTCTTTTGACTTGTTTGTCGTTGTGGTCGGAAGATACACAACACCGTATGCGGTTGTAAGGCAATTCTTAATGCGTTATTTTGTTGATTAATCAATTATCACCGGGAGGTAGAAATTGAGGCAAAATAATAGAAGCATGAAGGAGCGGGAGCCACCATGTCGTATAATTATCCTAGATCGACAATCCGAGGGAATAAAAGATAAAAGTAAGATATGATGAAGATTAAAATCATGTTAAGGGAAATTCGACTCTAGAACGAGTTTTATAATTTTGACTTCTCTTTTAATTTAAAGTTAGTATTTAGATTCTGTTAAGTTAATTATTTTTGTTTTGTTCTTAATTTTATTTTCTTTAATTAATTTAAGGAAATTCATCTCCCTGTGGGACGATACTCGATTTATCATTATATTACTTGTTACGACCATGTACACTTGCATGCTATTAAAATTAGTCTAACAAGTCTTTGGCGCCGTTGCCGGGGATCGAACCCGGGTCACCCGCCTGTCACGCGGGTGACCCGGGTTCGATCCCGGCAACCATGGCACAAACTTGTTAGACTAATTTTAATAGCATGCAAGTGTACATGGTCGTAACAAGTAATATAATGATAAATCGAGTATCGTCCACAGAGATGAATTTCCTTAAATTAATTAACTATAATGATAAAGTAAAATATTACTTAATTAATAATTTTTATACCCGAGAAGTGCAAAATCATATTAAAAAACTTGGGTAAATATTGTATATTTTTAACACTTAACAGTCATCGCGCCTAGGCGGCGAGCTCCTACTCCGTACCTATACATCAAAACTAAATAATAACGCCCGCTAACTACATGATGCATCAAACTCAATAAACATCAATCACAATCAATAATCATAAATATGGAAATAATTCTAACTCATCCTATTCCTACCAATTTTATTATATTTTTCCTAAGTTACATTACTCGATTAGCATGCTCAACTCGATCTACCTCATTAGATCACTCACTATTCATTCTCAATTAATTGCATCATGCAATCATCACTACACTCATACTCATACATTTATCATGACAATTATTCAATTCTAGCATGTTATACTAACAATCATAATCAATTTTAAATAACTCAATCGGAGGTAATTATACCTCACGTAGTCGGCAATCGGCGACGGCTAGGGTTCCGTCGCGCGTCTCGGAGCTCAAATTCGGCGCTCCTCGGCGTCCGAAGCTCGATCGGGCTCCACCGGGTGAGCCCCGCGGAAGATCCGGTGAATTCCGGAGAATTCCAGAAATTCCGATTTTCTGGCGGTTTTCCGGGAGCCACTGGCGGTTTTCCGGCGACTTCCGGTGGTTTTCCGGCGACAATCGCCGGCGGCGTCTACTAGCTGGATAGGGGTCATGTAGGGTACCATTGGAACCGGCTCGGCGAGCCCGACACATCCACGATGTCCACATGGTCGGCCGAGGCGGTGGCTCGCCGGAAAAAGGCTAAACAGAGCCGGCGGCGATGGGTCGCTAGATCCGGCCGGCCACGGTGGCGACGGCCTCCGTTCCAGTCGGGGAAGGCAGCTGAGGGGTCGAGGACGTCGAGCCGACCACCTGATCGTGGTGGCGACGGTCGGCGGCGGCGCGATCGGCGACGCGACCAAAACCTTGCCGCGGCGCTACGCACGGCGATTCCGGCGTCACGGCGGCCCGATTGGGGCCGGACTTGGTCGGGGCAGCATGGCGACGCCGTGGCTGGGCCGGGCGGCGTCGAACGGCGGCCAGGCGGCGTCGGCCATGGCGGCGGTGGCGCGCGAACAGGGGCGGCGCGCGGCAACGTTCTGGGGAAGAAAAGGTCGGGGAAGAGGAAGAAAAGGGCTAGTGGCAATTTCGTAAATAATATTTGACTCGTCTCCGGCTCGAGTCAAGTATAATAACTAAGTCGTATTAAATCCTAAAAAAAATTCATAAAAATCGGGAAAATTCCCGTAAAATCAAACAACACCACAATATTATAATGATATGCTCTATGACTAACAACCCACCCAGACTGCCCGAACGCGTCCTAACGCGGTAAACGGCCTAATACTAATTCTACGATCCACTATATATAAAAATAATAAAAAAAATGACTGGCATACTCTCATATATCTGATAACTCATTCTGTTCTGCTGTGTTCATGACGTTATCATCATATACTTGCGTACGCATGACCCTCATAGCTCATACACGCGACTGGCATCGGCTCGGTACACGTGTCCTGAAACTGACTCAACTCGAAAAAAATAACGGTCGACCCGACCGGTTCTGAATATAAAACCCTAACTCGAATCGTGGGTTTTACAGAGTTCCTCAAACTCGGAGAAGTGTGGAGGTTTACGAGTACTGCAATGTAGCGCATGTCTAGACTTGTGGTTCAAAGGGTACTGAAAGCGACTGCCTGAGAGTGCTCGGCCTTTGTGCTCAAGGCCAGGAGTAATATGGAAGGTGCAGAGGGCGGTAAGGAATGAAATTTGATGCGAGAAGCGATAGAGAAATGGCCAAGGTATGAGAATGAGAAAGAAAGGGGGACGCTGCCGACCCTAGGGCGACGGCCCGACGGCGACGACTCCCGTATGTGCCCTGATGAGAGTTCTTGAGGAAGTATATGATTTTAATTCAACAGGAGAGTTTGCTCTCCTGTGCCAAATTGATATTAGTTATTTTCCGGGCCGGTAACACTCGTTACTTACGGTTTTTCTATATATATGTAGGTGAGGAATGCGAACGATGAAAGCTGTCGGGACTGCGAAGGAGCAGCACGGAACCGCGCACACATGTACCTGCCACGTGTAACGTATGTATAATGATGGTGTGTTATTGTTATGTAAATGATAATTTCGATGTGTTTGCGTGAATGAATTACTTGTTATGAAACAAACTGATAAATATGAATGAGTAGGGAGCCTTGGAGTTCAGACTCAGCTCGGGTAAAAACGAATGAGATAATGATTTAATGTCATGGTAGATTGTTATGTGTTATCGTATTTTTGTAAAATAGTATATATTTTCTTTTGGTTTTTCATTTGTTGTTTTGTCTTATTTTGCTTGTACATCATAGCATGCATGTAGGACTCCGTTAGAACCCAATCGTTCCCATTCATGCATTTCATATTTGCATCTCCATCTTGAGACGCTGAGAGTAGATCCGGGTCGGCTTAACCGAATCTAGTAGATTAACGAACGGTTTGGTCGCCGGTGACATTTCCGGGTCGGTTCATGGGTGAGCCGAAACGGGGTGTTACAAAATATACCCGACATGCATATGATAGTTTCAGTTATGATACTGTATAGAATGAGTTATCAGTGTATACACAATGTATGCATATGATTTTTATGAGTTAGCTAGGATTTTCGGCCTAGATTTAGGTCGTTACAATATTTAGTATCCGTTTGAGATTTTAAGGGTATCTCATTGCATACATCATAGGGATTTCAGACCATCGGATTGTTCCCCGGTGGGGCCAGCTTAATTACATTTAGGGTTTGCCCTTCTTGCCTAGATTAATGCTTATAAAGTCACTTTTAGAATTTGAGTCAGTTTTAACTTTAGACAGACTCGATCCGAGTTTTTTGTCTATATAGATATTGCATATACCCATAGGTGGGCCCCAATAGGCTACGAATTGTCGAACGTCTAGATCGTGCCATGTGGCATGATCAGAGCCATCCACTCAGCCTTATAATTTCACATAATGATTTCGGGTTGTTTTTCTCCCATTTTTGGAATTATTCACTCTTAACGTCGCAACCACTTCAGCTCGCTGCCAGCGAGTTTCCGCCTCACCCCTGGCTACTAAATCAATACGACCGTGACCACCTTGTGGCTGGCCATCAGTTCGTACCCACGATCGCCACCGACGACAACGTTTTTGCTATTGATTTTTGCCGCTGCCGCTACCCTTTCAGGCCATTTTTCAGTGACAGCAACTATCCTATGGTGAAGCCAACTACCCCAAAAGCTTCATCTTGCTGATGGTTTCTAGGAGTGCGTAGGCATTGAAATCATATCATTCTAGGAGTTTTAGTAGTTTTCCGGCAGCTTTCTGACTGTTTTTGGCGGAAGTCGCCAGCAACGTCTACTAACGGGATAATAGTGGTATTGTGTACTGTTGGCACCAACTCAGCGAGCCTGAAGCGTATATGATGTCAACATGGCCGGCAAAGGCGGCTGCTAGTCAGAAAATGACAGAAACAAGAGCGGTTGATCGTGGGTGCCGAGATCCGGCCGGCATAGGCGGCAGATGGGCTCCGCTTTGATTAGGGAAGGTCGTGGGAGAGTCGAGGTGTCGAGGCGACCACTGGATCACGGCAGCGATGGTCGCTGGTGGCGGGATGGGTGGCGGAAGCGTGGCACAAGGGCATGGCTTCCTCGCGTCGTGGAGGCTGGGTGGTAGCTGAGAGCGCTCGAGGTGGCACGGCGATGGCCCGACGGGGCTAGGCGACGTCAATTGGCACTGAGATGGTGTTGGCGACGGCAATGACGACAAGCAGAGGGTGGCGCAATGGCGATTAGGGTTTGGGGAAGAAGAAAAAAGGGGGTCGATGGCAATATCGTAAATAATTATTGACTCGAATCTTTAAAAAATCTAGAAAGGGGAAATTTTCATAAATTATAATACACACCACAATATCACAGTGACATGCTCTACAACTATTAACCCACCCAAACTGCCCCATAACGTGTCGTGACGTGGTAAACGGCCTAAAACTAATTCTACGATCCATTATATATAAAAATAAAAATAAATAAATTGGCATACTCTTATATACTCTGATAACTCATTCTTTTCTGCTGTATTCATGATGTCATTATCATATACTTGGGTATAAATGACCCTCATAGCTGATACACACAAAAGGCGTAGGCTCATTACACGTGTTTTGAGACTAACTCGACTCGAACCGATAGCTGAATCGATCGGTTCACGAGTATAAAACCCTGACTCGGATTGTGGGTTTTACAGTCACATTTCTCCGGGTATAAAGAACTTAAAACACAAAGTTATCAAGATCCTTTGGGAATGGAACAACCCTCTCAGTAATTCAGAGTCTACTGTGATTGGCATGGGCACCCACTCATGGTACATGCAGGTCAGTTTCACCATCTCTTATCTTAATGAAAACTCGATAAATTTATATATAGGCCTAGGAAGGGGTTTATAAAATAGGCCTGAAAATAACTTATGGTGGACCTTAGTTCGAAAATAACTTGAAGGATCTCATCCTTGAAGATTATTAGTCCCAAAAGTAAAATATATCTAGATGACCCATATTAAGTGGGGTCCAATAAAACAGCCACTTAACACATCCTACGATATAAAAATCAAATCCACAATAGACTATACCAATAAAGATGAAAAAGTCTCAATAGACCTATAGTCTAAAATCCAAGCGTGACATTTCATCTATAGTGAACTCAGACTCTAAAACTAATATCGAAGCTCAATCTTAAGTAAAATACTTGCATCTCTATATATTGTATGTTCATGGTGTATAGTCACATTATCAATAACATCACAATAAAAAAAATTATGGTAAACAAACATACAACTAAACATCCAGCACGCAAATCAATACATAATAAATAAAAATAACTAATAAATAAATAAATAAATTCATGGATATATAGATAAATAATAAATATATCAAAATAAATAATACTCTAATTATGAAATAATAATATAATTATACTATATAAATACACAGCTAATATGAGTAAATATCAACATATACTTGTGTTAGTAAACATAATTTAAATAATAACATACACATGAACAAACAAATGGATATATATATATATATATATATATATATATAATTTAGTAAACATTAATAAGATTAATATTAATAAGTAAATATATCATTAATATTAATAAATAATCTCATAAATAAGCATTATAATCAATAAATATATAAATAACAAGAAGTGAATAATAATGAATAAATAAACAATAAATAAATAAGTAATATAAATAATAAATAAAGAAAAATAATGATAACATCCAAATATACTAAATCATGTGAAGATGCATATAAACTAATATACGAGTTCTCAAATTACCAAATCGGTCGAGAAACGACCGAAAATAGGCAACCAAGTTAGCTAGCTGCACCAGACCGAGTTGAATGGCTAAACCGGACCGAGTCGTGCCAAGTTAACTCGATCTAGGTTAATTGAAAAATGGAATGGGTTGGCTGAGAGGACATGGGCATGGACAGACTCAGGCATGGGCTAGCAAATAGGGACAAGTAGGAGGACACGACACCGGCAAAGGGGCCAGTGGTGCCATTTGTCAAAAATCACCAACGGCGGCGAGGTTGGGTTGTCGTCGGTTGGGATTAACGGCCCAAGCGACGAAGAACATGGTGGTAATGGCGATCGACAAAGTCCAATCACTAGCTGGCCAGAAAATAGCCAAAAAGCAGGGAATCGTCACTGGGTGTGGCAACATTAATGGCGGTGATCATGGGTGGTCTCAAAATGATGATCACGGCAAGAGGCAGTTGTCTTGGTGGACGGATCGACCAAAGGTGACTCGCCGATGCCGAAAAATAGCTCAAATGGCGGCAGAGGTGTAATATCGGCGGACAAAAGCCATCACCGATGGCGACTGCAGTGACACTGGTGGTGGTGACAAGTATGGATAGATAGCAAGTTGTGAGGCAGTCATGGTGGTGCAGGTCTGGTGGCCGGGAGTGGGTCATCGGTGGCAAGCCAAAGTGGCGGCAACACTAAGGGTGGAAATCATCTAAAATCATGGGAAAATCTATAAAAAATAAATGGGTGAAGCTAGGATTGACGTGGACACTCTGATCTTGCTACATGGCACGATGTGGACTTCCTACAACTCGTTGCTCTAATAGGGCCCATCGATGGTATATATATATATATATATTATATATATATATATATATATATATATATTGTCGAAAAGGACAGATTGAGACTGACAAAATTTAAAACGGGCTCAAGGCTTAAAAATTACTCTATATACAGTAATCGAGGTAAGAAAATTAATTGGGCCTCAAAACTCTAATCTTAATCAGGTGAAAATCCCTACGATCTGGGCCCACAAGGGCAATTCGGTGATCTGAAATCCCTATGATGCATGCAAATGAGATATCCTAAAAATCAAACGGATATTAAACGTTGCAACTGCCTAGATCTAGCCATAAAACTTTGGCTAACACACATAAAAAATTGTATATCTCGTATATATACATATAACTAATGCTCTATTATAATATAATTGAAGCTATCATCTGCATATCGCGCTCGCTCGAACTCACTCGAATCAACTCGAGACTGGCCCGAACTGGGCAAAATTACAAGCGGGTAAAACCTTAACACGAAGCTGGGATTTTACTGCCACCATGGACTGACTTAAGGATTCGAATTAAACCCTAAGAAACTAAGTAAAAATCTCCATGTGTTATTCCTCACCGGCTATATTTTACTTTTATCGCACGAATTCTTTAGGCACATTTAATCCCACAGAACCCTCTAACCTAACACGAAACAAAGCAGATCACACGAGAGCACAAATCCCAAGCCTGAACACCGATATGGTCAAGAGCATGGTTGCATGAATCGGAATTGGAATCGGAATCGGTTTTCCAGGGAGTCGGAATCGGAATCGGAATCGGTCTGAATCGGCCAAGAATCGGTTCAGTTGAATCGGTCCAAATTAATTTAATCGGTCATATATAATAATTTGACAATTTATAATATAAATATATTAAAATTGGGTATTGATGTTATTTTGATATTATTCTGTGTATTATAATTTCTAATATTTTTAAATATTTTTTAAGATTTTTAAATTATTTAGAATTAATTATTATTTTTGACTCGAGTTAGACTCGAGTCAACTTTTAATTACGAGAATGCCACTCTTTACCCCCGCCGCCGCCGCCTGTGGCCCGGTCGGCGGCGAGTCTCGCGGCGGCGATGTCAATGATGTCGGCAGCCCGGTCGGACGAACAGTCGGCGGCCTGCAGCCGGCGGCGAGGCGGCCAGAGCTGGCAGCGAGTCGGCGGCGATTCGTGCGTCACAGCCCGATTCGGTCCGGCCACACGTCGGCGGCGACGTTGCAAGGTCGGCGGCGAGGTCGGTAGCCCGGTCGGCGGCGAGCCCGGAGTCGGGGAGCACGGCGGAGGGCGGAAACGGGGCGGCGGCGGCACGGGGGGAGCGAGTTTGAGTTTAGGTTTTTAAAATCTAAATTACCATTTTACCCATGCTTAAATAATTTAATAAAAATCATACTTAGGGTATTTTAGTAATTTTATAAAAAAACTGATTCCGATTTAAATCGGCCGATTCCTATTCCGAGGCCAACTCGGTCGGCCCCAAAATCGGATCCGATTTAAATCGGCCGATTCCGCACGAAATCGGCCGATTCGTGCATCATGGGTCAAGAGTATGAGTTTTAATTTTTTAAGTGAGGGTAATTTAAACATTTTGTATTTTTTCCTTTTTTCTGATGATAGTCTTGATTTTCCCACCGTATATGAATATAAAAAAAACATAAAAAACTATTTTTAAAATGAAAAATTGTATAAATTACTTGTGAGAGGAAAAATATAAAAAAATTAGAAACCCTATCCATATATATAGGTTTCCGGTAATAAGGAAAGCGATAGAAGACTTTGTGTTGAAGTGATTTGATTTTTTTGTTTGGTATGAGATGGCGGCCATGGCTAAAGGTGACGCCTTTCACTGCCGCCCTCTGTTCTCTCCATCTCTTTCTCCCCAACTCAATGTTTGTCAACGTTGACGAACCTTTCTTTCTGTGTTGTTGTTGCTTCGTTTGCAGGACCTGCTGTGTTCCTCATTCAATGCGCTGCTAAACTAGATCTGATTTTTGGGTTTTGTTGGCTCAATCCAAGCTATGTCTTAGGGTTTAGGGCTATGTTTGTAGGTTGTAGCCAATGCGAGCTGCTTTGGGTAAATTGCTTGGTTGCGTTTGTTCCTTTGTGTTTGCTTTTTGGTTGTAATGAAACCTTACCCAAGAGATGGTTTTTTTGTTTTGGTTATTTGTTTGTCCTCAGTCCTTGCAATGTCTTATGATTGATTGGGTTTGTGCTTTTGTGTTTGGTTGTGATTGTAAGGGATCCCTGTCCGGAAAATTTAGGGGTTTCCCCAATTTTTCACATTACCCAGCTCTACTATTCTTGTTGATTGCTTTGACGAACTGGGGAAGCTACGGATACTTTGTTGTTTCAAATTTAGTGTGCTATGAAACCATCTGAATCGGATTTTTTTCTCAATCCATGAAATGTCTGAGGGGGAGGGTTTTGTTTGTAGGTTGTAGCTAATGGGAGGGTTTTGTTTGCTTGATTGGGTATTGCTCTTTTGTGTTTGTTTTGTTATGGTTGTCGTTTTGATTAGGTAGTGTTCTGGGTAGGTGATTGATTTGGTGCTGCGTAATGTTTAGGCTGTTGATGATAGCATGGAGGCGGTAGCTGCGACAACAAATGCGCACCAAGGTAGAAATATACTGCCTGGGTTGTTGTTGGCGGGGACGAATGTGCCATAATGCTAATCTGAAGCCTCTTTTGCTTGTATTTGTTGTTTTTTTCCTAAATCATATTTGCTGTTTTAGAACTGGAAAATGGAAATGTTGTCATTTCACCCAGTTCTAGCATTACACACCACTATTGGTTTATCCCTTACCTGTTCAGGCATCCTGCTTATATTTGTCATGCTGCCAACATTGATTCTTTGTCATTATTACATATCTTGGCCTGTGCTTTTGGGTTTGGTGATTTTCCTACTTCTCTGTGCAGGCATCCATGTTGTCAACATTGATTCTTTGTCATCATTACATATCTTGGCTTGTGTTTTTGGTTTTGGTGATTTTCCTACTTCTATGTGATTTAATGGTCATCGTCAACACCATTCAAGTACACTGGAGGATAACCTATGATTCTTTGTTAGTTAACAAAAAACCTTTATGGGAACAAACAACATTAGATAGTCCTTGCACCTCGTTGGGCGGATACTGATGTGAAGTTTATCTTTCTGTCTCATGAGCGTAAACAACATATAGTGATGTTTAGTATGAAAGCTGTCAATTATCATCTACATAGTTGAGGAAAATTTTATGCAAAACCTATGAACTTGAAATTAATGCTGTCGGAAAAACGTTTTTTATCAAGTTTCATTGTTTAAGTGGAATGAACATCAACAATTATATTTTTGTTGTTGTTAGAGAACCAGTTTGTATTGCTTTAAGTGGTGATTCATTCTCCTTTTATCTCCACTTCTCTTTAGCTTTGTAAATAGCAGATCGCAAATTTTCAAGGGACTAAGTGGAATACAAGGGTATGACATGCTTTTTAATGGCACTCAGATAAGTGGTGTTTGGGGTTTGATGCAGTGCAAGTACATATGATCACTAGGTTGGGCTGTACAGAATTGAAACATTCACAACTGTGAATGATTTTAAAGATAATCTATTGCGTAAGGATGGTATCAACTCGTCAGACAATAATTAGCACAGAAAAGATATTTAGGTTGTGATTAGGCAAAGACTGTGTAAGCCACTATTTAACGTATTTGTTTGTTTTTTTCAGGAATTAAAATGCACCAAGAATTCAACGTCTACAAGAATTGTTGCTTCTTTTTCATTTCGTTTCATCTCATCTCATGATTTTAATAATCAATGTCTAGTTATATAATTTAGTGATGCTCTTTTACTAAATTCTAGCCACTTCAATATTTAATCGAGGCCCAATTGGTTTTGAACGAAGCAAGCCCCTGTAAGAGGCCAAGGCTGTAATGGCTGTAAATGGCTCCAGCATGGTTCAAAATTTAGTTAGGTAGGATAAATTGGTAGGAGACAAAATTGTAGCCACTTGAATATATAATTGAGGCCCAATTGGTTTAGAATGAAGCAAGGATGTGTAAGAGGCCTGGATGTAAATGGCTCGAGTACGGTTCAGTTAATAGTATTTACTATAACCAAATATTGTTTTACAATTTTTTTTCATAACCAAACCATTAATCGAGTTTATAAGGTTTTACCATAATTGAGTTTTTACCACTTGTCGTCAGTTCAACACTTAATATGTAAATAAATTTTTTTCATAACCAAACCATTAATCAAGTTTATAAGGTTCTACCAGAATTGAGTTTTTACCATTTATCGTCCATTCAACACCTAATATGTGGTTAAATTTTCACCACTTTATATGTATTATAAACCCAATAATATTAAATGAGAAAAAAAGTGTACTTATCTATTATTAGAAACTAGAAAATTATTAAATAAAAAATCTAAATTAAGTAATCTCATCAAAGCAAGACTTTGAGAACGTTTTAAGGTTAAAATTGAGGTAGAGATGAGTTTTATAGATTTGTATAAGTAATTGATTAACACTTGGTTAAATCAATAAAATGGTTACAATAGTGCCTTATATTGCTACTGATTAAATTGACCAAAAATTTTATTTCTTATTCGTCAAATAAGTTCTTCATAATTTTTATAATATTTAATTTAGAATGGTTGGTAAATTGGATGATAATGTACACTCCTATAGGAGGGCCATGTTTTAAAAATATTTGAGATCATCAAGGATATTTGGCAACTCATAAAATCTTTGAAAAATTATTAAGTTCCTTGGCCATATAGACAAGGGATATGCCATGAGAACAAAATATCTTTATTTTCTTATTTCAACAAAAAATAATTCACTGAGGAGATATCGCATCAACCATGGCTCCTATTTGAATTACTTTCAGTTGCAACAAAAAAATAGAGAGAGATCTATTCTCATGGTCTTTTGCTCATGTGTTCAATAAGTGGGTCTTATCACAATAACTTAATATTCTTTAAAATATTTTATGACCTATTTAATATTTTTAATGATCTCGGATATTTTGCAAACATAAGCCTTACACAGGCTTGCCTTCTAAATTGACCGGATCTTAATTAAATAGTAAAGCAGACTCTTGAAAATATGTATAGATTAGTCAAATTTTGAACATACAATTATATTGGTATATCAAAAGGTTTAGTTGCAGGTGGCATTAATGAAAAAGGTACTTATAGGTTACATGCTTAAAACATTTAGGCCATCTTAAACATGTTAGGTCTTATTTTGGCCCCCAAAAAGGATTTGAAACAAGTGTCGTGGGCCTTTCTTAAAGAATAAGGTTTTTCCATTACCTTATATATAAATCATCAGTCATCTCTAAATATGTTGTTGGATAAACCCAACGCATTTAGCACAGGGATTTTTTGCCCTTAATTATGGTGAAGATTTTTCAATATTATAGTTGAAGGGAGTTTACATTTTCGGTGCTATTTAAATCTTTTGAGCTTTTACTTGTAAGATCTTTTTTTATGCCTTATGATAAACCTTGGGCCGGCCAGTGTTGATATAAATAAAGTGATTTTGAATTTTGTTCTTGTTGAGATGGGAAGAAATAGTTGCAATTCATGAGAAATGTTTACAAATCAACAACCTTTGAATGATACTCCTATCCTTGAAAATCATCACCTTCAGTGTGGATTTCATCACGAGTTAACATTGACAATGTTGTGTTCTAGGGGATTCCAGGAGATCTTAATGATAATTCTTTTGCTTCTAAGAGTGAAAGTGGTTTTTACTCTCTTCTGGTTGGGAGTCTATAAGCATCTTAGTTTTTAAGGTATTTGTCTATGCTTGTCGATGATTGAAACCAACTACAATGAATTATGTGATCTCAATATATTTAAATGAATTAGACAATTTGCCTAAAAGCTTAAGCCTTTAACAAAGAGACTATTTTGTAGTTACTTTAACAATCTCCTCCATATACAAGAAAGTTCTATGGCTTAGTAAGTAGACAAACATGGGACTAATAATCCATTGTATATAAACATTGGGGTAAATTATTATCATTGAACACTTTGCCCCGTGTTTGTCCATGTGTTAAGCCGTAAAACTTGTGTACATGTGTGAGGGAGTTAAAATAAGGCAATAACACATGGGGTAAATTAATAATGCATTCAAACTCACACCCTGTGGCTTCACTACCATGCAAGTTTAGATGTCCTAATTACACTGCCTAAAAGCCCCAGCTGTTAAAAAAGGGAATTGTTTATATTAACATTTTATGTTTTTTTGTCAAGGTGGCCAATTGTTAAGCTTGGCTCGACCATGTGGAGAAGATGCTCCTGTTTGGCAGTAGCTCGAAACCTGTCTGTGGATCCATAATGACAATTTTTTTCTTCCAATAAATTTAATCATTTTTAGACTCACTACTGATTCATAACCTTACGGAGAAGCATCAATTATTCAACTTTGATGGTTTGGAACAGCCTTTGAAAGTGTAGGTGATGCTCGTTGATCATGTGATTTTAGACTTCCCGTGGAGGTTCGACAACGCAAAAATGCTTCTGCTTACATCTCTTTCTGTTTCTGTAGTCTTCATTCTTGCATAGACAATTTTGAGGTATTTTCAAACTTGTCGACTAAAAGTACAAAATATAATATTAGATAGCATGTAAAATGGGAGCCAGGAGCAGGACCCAGCGTGTGGAAGTCCTCGATCAGGCTTCGGACTTCCTGCTCTTTGCTTCAGCAGTTGTCAAATTTTATCCTGTTTGATGCATTCATCTTATTATACTTGGCGTTTTAGTTTTCTTATATACGTTGTCTTACTCCAGTACTTGTTGAAAATCTTTGGAAGTTCGGCAGCTACCAGTTTGGTTTAGACTTAACTGATTTGAATCCGAAAGACCGAAACAGGTGTATTCAATTGCTGGATCATAATGCGGCTCTTGCCCTGAGTATTCATATCCTATTCTCTTGCTCATTTGCTATCAATTTGTGCGATTAGGTGAGATCATTAGGCATTGAATATGTATAATATCCTATTTTGAACATCTTACTTGACCATGGCTGTCTTTTGTTGACTGAAGTAAAACTGTGTACTTCGACTGCAGGTGTCCTATTACCTTTTTGAATTCACTGGCTACGAAATGCTGCATAGAAGATGACTATATTAGAATGGGTAAGTTCCTTCTGCTACAGAAATCTATCAATGTAGATTGGCAGTTCTGCTTTCTCAATTACCTTTGACTTGTTGTGTATATCCTGTTAATCTTGTGATTACCAATACCACCAACTGTTAGTTGCATACAATTGGAAGATGTTGGGTTCACTATTTGTTGTCAGCATGTGTTCTAGCACATTTATCTGCAGTCTTTGACCACTTTTTACAATTTTGGTGCAATGATATGTTTTCAGTCAAGATGATTGAGTCCCATATGTTATATTGGATTGAAATATAGATTTCTATCTTTTTATGATGAGGCCAAGTATTAAACGTAACCTCACTGCTGAAAATTTGTATCATATCTTTCTTGTTCATGATGATATCACTTGCTGTTTATGTCCCAAGGGGGGATTAATACTCTACTCTCCCTGGTAGCACAGGTCAATGCTTTCTACCATTTTACAGAGTTTTAAAGCATGGCTAGCCAGGTCTGACTTGAAACTGAATGGTATTTGTATAATAGTGTTTATGCATTGGTCGTTTATACCCGAGTCGTAGTACATGTAACCAACTATTTTTTTTATAGTTGTTTTAGTTGATTGGATAACCGAAAAACGAAGAGTTCAAGACGTGTATGAAGAGAAGGTTCTAGTTTTGACAAGAACTTGGTTGAAATCCTTGTATACTATTCCTATCATTCTATGACGTCTTGCTTTGTGTATGTCTTTAATTTATCTTTATAGCAGTCCACAAACATGGGCACCGACGGAAACATGATAAGGTTTCAAAAAGATTATGATGTACACCTACATATATCTGCCACCATGGCCTTATTGAATTGAACATTAATGTATAGAAGAAAGATAAGGATCAAGAGTGGTGGACATGACAAAAATGATTGATTGATTGGTGGGGCTTTGATTGATTCTGGGTTTTCTTTTTTTGATTGATTGAAGGTATTTTTTATTTATTTTTATTTTTGTAGTTTTATTTTTTTGATTGATGCTAGGCGGGAATTTGATGGATGGCTTGCTACACTAGCTCTGTTTTGATGCTGTGGAGCAACAATAATTGGCATGGGCAGCTGGGTCCAACTGGTCCTCCTTGTCATTGCTAGCTGAATATGAACATCATGGCAGTTTTGTATATGTAAAATGTGTCAACATTTGTTCTCAAATTCACTCATATTGCTTAATCCTTACCGTGCATGATCCACAGACCACATCTTGAAAACTTGTAATTTAGCTCCACATGCAAGAACATGGAAATAATTGAAAGAAAGGTGAGCATCTTGAGCCATATAAGGTGTTGTTTTGTGGGTTTCTATCATAGTTTTCAATTATTATTGTGCTATATTATACACTTGATATTTTGTGGGTCATGTAATGTTGCAGAGTTTTGGGACAAATAAAAAAAAAGCAAATGGCTTTTAATAATAATCTGGGCATGGACTATATGGTATTGTTGTGACATTAGCCTTCCCATCGCTTGTACTGATTTTGCACCACTTAAAATCAGCAAAAGAAAAAAAAATTCCAACATAAAAGAAGATTAAAATTTTGTATGAGATACACCTCCTATACTTTATATTGAACTATATATTTAATTTGAATATTTTTAGTAGGTTTTATAAATAATATTTATATATATTAAAAGTAGGGTGTTAAGTAGGAAGTTGATAAAATTTAGTTTTTTTTAATATTATTATCACCTAACTTTTAAATTTTAAAAAGATGTATAAGTTAATAGATATTTTGAAATTAATTTTTATTATAATTATTTTAATAATTAAGATGAAAGAGTTAGAAATATTAGATTGTATTAAAATATTATAATTATCTTTATTATTTATTATTTTATTTATCTATATAAATTTTGAATTGTAAAATCTATTAAATTAGTTAAAATAAAAAGTGTAGTTCATATAAATTATACAAGGTGTAGCTCATGCATATAAGAATCAAGAAAGGAAAAAATTTATACTTGAGTTACGCCTCATAATGCTTATATGAGCTATATGTTTTATTTTGACATGTTTTAGTGGGTTTTATAAATAATATATATATTAAAATTAAGGTGTATAAGTATGAGGTTGATAAAATTTTATCTTTTTCTAATATTATTATCCTTGCTTTTAAATTTTCAAAATGATGTACAAGTTAAAAAATATTTTAAATTTTATTTTTATTACAATTACTTTAATAATTAAGATTTAAAGGTTATAAATATTTGAATATGTTAAAAATTTATAATTATTCTTATTATTTATTGTATTATTTATCTATATAATTTTTAAATCGTGAAACCCACTAAATTACTCAAAATAAAAATAAAAAACAAAGTTTATAAAAAATTATATAAGGGGCTCTAAAAGGGGCAGGGTAAAGTGAGAGTACAGAGGTGGCAAAATTAGATGTTTCAAGAACTCATGCTTGCTTAGTCTATGAAGATTTGTATGAAAGATGCCACCTTTTAAGTGGCACACTTGTTAGCAAGGCAATGTCGAAACCATGGTTCCCAAATTGGCGGCTCAAAATAATGTCTTTGTTATGTTTTATTTAACTCTGGGATTTATAGGCTAGTATCCATTTTATTTCATTTTTAACTAAATTTTTACAAAGGTTTATTTAAATTATGTGAAAGAAAAAGAGAGTGATTTTTTTTCTTGTTTGATTTGCAAAATAAAGTGAGAAAATAAAAACTCTTTTCTATTACAAAAGAAAACTCCTTCACAATTAGTTTTCCATAAAAAAATGTAAAGTAATAAGAAAAAGTGAAAATGATGTTATAGAATTTTTTTCTTTTATAATTAAATATATGAGGCTAAATGGTTGGAATATTGATTTTTTTTCTATCTCGCATTTAATTTCTTTTATTTTATTTTTGTGGTTCAAACAAAGCGTAAAGAAAAAGAACGAATTGTGGCACTAAGAACACATTTACCACGTCTAATTAGATGTTGAAAAAATTCATTTTTAAAAAATAATTTAGTTACGAGAAGCACAATAAGCATGCTTAATTTGCAAATATTTAGTCTTTTTTGCATGGAAATGTAGGCAGTTTGAAATATTTCCTTAACTCATATCTTGGCTACTTAAGACTTGCACCCTTTTTTAATGTAGGTTCTTTTTATTTGTATTTTTTTTATAATTATTATAGGTTAGCATCACTAATATTTGATATAAATTGGTAACAATAGAGATAAATTCGATACGTTCATTTAAAGTTTTCATAATTATAATTTATATAGGTTAATTATTATAAGTAATTGAGGGGGATCGTTGAGAGTGAAGTCTTATTTACAAATTATTAAAAATAATTTTAAAATAGACACTTTTTTAATAAAAAACTAATGCTTTTGGCATGAATTACGAAATATAAATTTTATTATTTTATTATTTTTATGTTAACCAAAGGAAGGCTTAAAATACTATGGAAAAGTCAAGTTTGAAAAAATCCCATTACTAATAAGCTTACAAAGATTTCAATTTTTCCTCTTAGTCAATGAAAACCGTTCCCTCTCGGTTAACAATTTATATTAAAGAATCGTGCTATACGTATATGTATTTTATCTATGTTTGCCACCCAAGTTCCGTACAATAAAATAAGGGTTAGGTGTTAATTATAATTTTATTTTTTTAATTTAGGTAGTTATACAAGGACGATAGTGAATGTAGGTAGTTATACGAGCACATGAAGTATTTTTTGATATTAAAATATTAAATTAGTTGTACTTATAATTTTATATTTATTTTATTATTATTTAGGTAGCATATGATGTCGATTGATCGAGAAATAAATTTGACATCTGCCACCGGGTAAACCACTACACGTAGTTTAATTTTTTCCTGTTTATGACTTATTGACAGATACAATGTATCTTTTTTATTTGTTTTTAATTGGATGTCTTTGAGGAGATACATTTCATTTTCCTCAAACAATTGGCCATCTTAAAAGTATTTATTGCATTATTTAATTTTTTATAGTGATCCTTCAACGAAACAAGTAAAGCACGTTTAATTAGAAGCTTCAAAAAAGTCAATTTTATAAACATCAATTAATGACATCTTTGCGCACGCATTCATGAACAACAAAGATCATTGTCTTCAAAGATTAGAGCCTTTTAAATATGTATTATTTTTTAATTAAACATCTTTAAAAAAATTAATATTTTTTTATTTAAAAAATTTGCAACCACGATCGGCGACAAAACCCACGCGTCGCGAGGGCCACCGTTTCTGACTCGCCACGTCAGCCTGATCTGTCTCCGCCACACCTTCCCGGACCGCTTTCTCTCGCCTGCGACCCAATCCACACAAACTAAATTTCCCAAACTACCCCCATACTCTCCGCCCAATCATGGACGTTCGCCAAAACGTCCAGGGTTAAAATAGTCAAGTCACACATGGATAAACTTTATCCCTTAAATTTCCGCCGACGGTCCGCTGTTTTTCTAATCCGGTGGACCAATCAGGGGCGTACACGTGCGCAAAACCCGTGTTCTTCGCCGCATACGTATATCGATATATATAGATGGATAAACACGAACGCCTCCCCCATTCCAGTCCGCATTTTTGCGCCCAAAACTTTTTCAAAAAGAAAAATTATTCAATATCGATATCGAATTCAAGAGATTATTGTTGTATTTGTAGGAGTGATATTTGGATTGTAGATGTACAGAAAACATTGATTTGATTTTGATATTGGGGGCAGCTTGTTTGGGTTGAGAGATCTTTGGATTTTGGGGCGGAGTGGGAGAGGATTGGAGGATCGATGGAGGTGTCGGTGGTGGGATGCTCTCAGGGGAGTGTTGGGGGTTGGAGGCGAGTCGTCGGAGGGTAGGGGTTTTGGGGAGGAAGCAGGTTGGGGTTGGTGGTCGGGTTGGGTTCGAGGGGTTGAGGAGGTGGGGGAGGGGAGCTCATGTGTGCCTCCGATCCACAGCGATCCGAGCACAGGTGGCGGATCGGATGGGTGGGGTTTTGGGAGAAGGGTCTGTGGTGAAGAAGAGTTCCATCGGAAAGCAGGTATATATTTATATATATATATATGTATAATGTTTCTTTGGTTTTTATTTTATTTTATCAAAGATTTTTAGGTGGATTGTTTTTTTATATTTTTTTATGATGATATGATTGTGATCATGGTCGGCTGATTTTTAGGTGTAAGATCTTGTTTGATTCAAAATTAGTCAGGTGATTTTCGTCAATTTGTTCATTTTTAGGTGGATTATGTCTTCTTTTTTTGCGTTGTTATGGGTATTCATTATGTTTTGATGATGATATGATTATGATCAGCTTAGTTTTAGGTGTAAGCTCTTGTTTGATCAATTTATGAGTGATTTTCGTCAATTTGATGATTTTTTTTATATATAAAAAAAATTGACGACAAGGCTATCATGGTCAGGTTTTTCTATTAAATTGTTGACTGAGTTCTGATATCTGGAAATTTTGTAAATTTTTTAGGCGAATTCCGTCTAATTGTTGCATCCATTTTTCAAACTATTGGTAGTGTCAACTATAAAGATTAAGATGATGATGATCAGTTGGTTCAATGTAAATATTGGGTCAAAATCGTGGACATCGACTGTCGTTGCAGTTTGGTCAAGGCAACATGCATGGGCCTTCTTCAAAATATTTATATTTGATCGTGAACAAAATATATATTCAAGCTGTATTGAATTGTGATGAAGAAGCAATTAGGGTGTTCGGTCAGGCAATGGACATTTTTTTTCTACCTTCTGTATGGTCATGAAAATCGCATTTATGTTTGAGTTGATAGTGTTCCATTCAATTAGGGTTTGGTCAGGCATTGATCTGCTTTTGATGGTTGCTTGTGATGTTTTTATGATCAACAATTGTAATGTAATGCTCTTGACTTCAGGATGAAGGGGTTCATCTCTTTGTTGGCCTTCCGTTGGACTCGGTTTCTATCTGCAACACCCTCAACCACACTAAGGCAATTGCCGTAGGCTTGAAGGCCTTGAAGCTGCTGGGCGTGGATGGCGTTGAGCTCCCTGTCTGGTGGGGGGTTGTTGAGAAAGAAGCTCAAGGGGAGTATGACTGGTCCGCCTACCTTGAGCTCGCTGGGATGGTCCGGGATGCAGGGCTTAAGCTCCGCGCCTCCCTTTGTTTCCATGCTTCCTCAGACCACAACATTCCTCTGCCCAAATGGGTGTCCAAGGTTGGGGAGGCTCAGGGTGATATATTTTTCACTGATCAGTCTGGCAGGCGTTACAAAGAATGCCTTTCGTTGGCCGTCGATGAGCTTCCTTTGTTTGATGGGAAGACTCCTCTTGATGTTTATAGAGGGTTCATGGAGAGCTTCAAATCCTCTTTCTCTGATTTCATCGGCTTGACTATAACAGTAAGCATCCTTGTATTTTGTTGTTGGTGATAAACTGTTTTGTTTAGGCCATTGCTTCGATTGAAACTCGTTCTTATATGGTGTTTGTGGCTTTGAATTTTCAGGACATATCAGTTGGGCTGGGGCCTGATGGAGAACTCAGATATCCATCCATCCCGTCATCTGCAAACCTCCAGTTTTCTGGAGTTGGTGAATTTCAGTGCTATGATAAGCATTTGCTTGGCCAGCTGAAGCAACACGCCGAATCCACCGGAAACCATTTTTGGGGCTTATCGGGTCCCCATGATACTCCTGCTTATGATCAAACTCCAGACTCTAATGGCTTCTTCCGTGATAATGGAGGGTCTTGGGAGACTCCATACGGGAACTTCTTCCTTACATGGTACTCTAGTCAGCTCCTCCTCCATGGAGACCACATTCTCTCTATTGCATCCAGTGCATTTGAAAACTCTCCAGTGATGGTTTCCGGTAAAGTCCCGCTAATGCATTCATGGTACAAAACACGATCGCATGCTTCTGAGCTCACAGCAGGATTCCACAACACAGACAGGACTGATGGTTATGCAGCTGTGGCTGAAATGTTTGCCCGGCATTCAATTGCCATGGTGGTTCCTGGTATGGATCTCTCAGACAAAAACTTTCCTCAGGGATCCCACTCAAACCCAGATGCGCTGCTTTCGCAGATCATAGAAGCCTGCGAGAAACATGGGGCCATGTTCTTAGGTGAGAATTCTCCAGGATCACTAGCCGCCTCGGGTTTCAGCAACATCAAAGCAAGATTGTTATCAACTCCTATGAACACTTTCACTTATCAGAGAATGGGGGCTTATTTCTTCTCGCCAGAACATTTCCCAAAGTTCACCGAGTTTGTAAGAAACCTGGAACAGGTAGAAACTGATGCGGATGATTTGCCTTCGAATGCAACGGGAGCAATTCGCCTACCAAAAACTTCAGAGCCGGAAACACTCGAACAAATGCAAGTAGCTTAAGGTGTTGACGCCATGTAAACTATAATCAACTATAAGAACGCTAGCGTAGCATATGTTATATTCTACAAGTCTAGATCATAGCCAAAAGGCCGATATAGTTACTCATTGATGCATGTAGTAGAAAGAAGTTTGTTGTAATAATTCTGTTGTAAGATTTGGTTGCCCTTATTTTTTCATGTCAAGATTTCGGCTTTACTGTTTCACCTCATCAGCACTGTTTACTTGATTAGAGGGAAACATTCGTTCTGTAGTAGTTGTGAGCCTCTGAACCTGAACCCCTTTCTTTCGGTAGTAATTTAGCAGCCTTCACTGTTAGGAACAGAGCCAGAGCGAATCATGGGTGAGATTGCAAGAAAATTTTCAAATTGTTAATATTCGTACACTTCGTATTCTTCTGCATAACTATGAGCATTGATGGGTGATTCCACTGCAAATAAAACATCCCGAGGTTCCGAATATTGGAGAGACGATGCATTGCATGACGGCCTCGAAGCCAGAAAAACCTTTATTCAATCACACAATGTAGCTTGCAGTTCAGAGAAAAACTAAATTAAGGAATCGTTGCAATATACGCCTACATGTTGGGGAAGACATCACTTACTGCTAAGTAGTCCGCACCATGCTAAAAGCCACAGGTTGGTTCATGGTTGAAACACCAAATTATTGAACGATACCAGCATTCACAAGAAGCTTGCTACAAAAATATTGTCAAACGTAGGAACAATAGACTACACTAGAACATGTTGGCAAGATATACATTTATCTGTTTGTCCGTGTCCAATGAAACTAAATAGAACAAACCGAATCACATCTCTCTGTCTCTGTCTCTGTCTCTCAGAAAAACACGAGCCCAAGTCACACTACTCACCCAAGATTGCTGTATAATGACATTAGCATCCCAAATTCATCCAAGGAGCGAATGAGGCCTACATATGGCTTCCTGTTTCCCATGTGTCCAGAGAGTCTGTACACAACAAATAACATACAACACAGACCACACTGGAGATTTGGCTTATAAAGGTTGGAAGTTCTCAAAACGAACAAACCGAGAGTTATCTCCATCACTTCCCTTCCCCAAGGGTTTTATTATTGAATCCCTCCACGAACCCTTCAAGAAAAGTTGAAAAATTTGATGTATCCCTTGAAGCAGTTGACTAACTTTGGTTAACTGACCTTCATGTATCAAAAACAAGATCTGTTATTCGCGAATAAGCTTAAACTATATGTAAGATGCTCATGCATTCTAAAATGGACTTACTAGGTGCATTCAAACAAGGCATGTTGTGCAGTGTCCAACATTTACATGTTTTTTTACCAAAAGAAGAGTTTACTCTATTCCTCAGACTGGATGGGAGACTAGTCTGTCAAACTATACAACCAAGAGGAGCAGCCTAGGCATTGGCACGTAGAAGGTGAAATATTTTGATTCATATTTGGAAGTTGAAAGTCATTGAGACATGAAGAGGAACAACTTGAAGTGTGAGTGCATGTATCTTTTCAAGCGACTCAGGAAGTTTTATTAAGGACACCAAAATAAAATTTTCAACATAGATATCCAGCACCTTACCCGTGAGTCATTCGCACGCAATCTTGGTGTCAAAGCTGCTCAGGCAAATCGCAAATGACTGAAATGCTGATAACGGATAGCGATAATCCATTGTGAATAAATCCTTTCCAACTTTCCCAAATTGGAGAAGGACCCTATCATGTTCTGGCCCAGCAGGGCCATTTTCAGGTGAAGCAACCAGCTGAAAATTCTTTACTGATGCAACTGTAACACGACCACGAAAATTCAAACACCAGCACTGAAGCTGCTCATGCCATCTGGGAGCTTTATTCCTCAACACCAGAACATCCTCTTTCTGGCCCATAGATAACGGTCCTGATGCTGGTATCTGACCCTCCGAACGTGAAGACTTGGATCGGAAAAATGGTAGCGAGAAGGAATCAACATTGCTTAATGGTAATTCTGTCTGAGTGGGTGCAACACCTCCTGGTTCGATAGAAGAGGCAGGTATGGAGTCCATAACACAGTGCATTCTTCTCGGTCCCCTGTGCAAATGGCAGACATTGTGTTGATCGCCTCATTAAAAAAGTGCAGGCAGATGCTCATCTGATCTTAAGAATGATCAAAATACATAACTGCTTTTTTCTTTCTTTCTCTGAAATCTATTTAATCTTCTAAAATAAATAGTTGAATGTGAAGGGATCAAGAATCAGAGTTAGAAATCATGAGACATGAGAGAATCCCTTTTATGAATAGGCAAGTGACCAAAACCATAAACTATAATATTTGTATAAAACACTTCTAATTCTTATAAGAATAAATTTCTGCACCAAAACTACATTCTCCAATGAAGATGATACATTAAAAATATATTCCCCAAATTAGAGAAAAAATCTCACTGGGTGTGATTTCTGGGCTCCAAAGAGGTCCCACCATTGAGGACCTCCTGTGGAAGGAAGACCTTCAAATACAATGATTAGTATCTCTAATTAAAGGGGCCTTTTTCTCAGAACCTCAGGTAAAAATCATAAATTATGACTGCTTACTGTAAGCTAAGAATTCAACAAAAAGAATCGAAGAGTAACGAAAAACAGAGTGCTGAATTTAATATTAGAAGGAATGGTAGACATCTTTACAAGTGTTAATTTAGATTGTCAAATCACTTGCCCGCAAAGTGTTAATCTTTACAAGTTTTAATCACTCTCCCCACATGCAAGCAAGTTTTGAAGGCATAGAACAAGGGCAAACAAGGGACAGACCTTGATTGGACAAATTAAATTATGCTTCTGGCAGATACCAACCCCATGTCCATTGCTTCTGATACGATTTGTTTAATAAGTCCAAACTTAAGAAGCCATTTAATAGTTACTTCCACAACAAACATAAGTTAATTATGCGCACACATATACCAGTAAAAAGACTGATCAAGGCTGAAAGACCAGTTTCCCATTGGATGAGTTAACTCTACAAGCAGTAAAGACACCATTTTACTTCACTCCTCTAATGCAGAGAGCTTTGGGATTAAGATGGAAAATCACAAAAAGCCAAAATGAGGGAAACATTGAAAGGCCAAAGTCAAAGTTCTATTCTCACCTTGAACCAAGGACATTTAATTCATAAGCAATGTGAGCTACGGGATAGTTTCCAGAAGGTCTTGGAGAGACTTGTCTCAAACCCACTATCCGCATTGAACGGCTCTTTGAAACTGAGGCTCCTGCATGTGGAGGCTGGCCATCATAGATCGTGAACTTCGTGCCTAAAAAGTTCGACCTGCAACTAGCAAACTTATCAATCTACCAGCTTAAGAAGATATACCATATTCCACATTGCGCCATCTGATAAAATTATCCTTGCAAACTACAATAAATGATTTTTAAGTTAAAATAGTAGAAAATGGAAATGGCCAGATTTGTGCATGATGGTGAATGCGCATGACTAGTGTATGGTGTCGACAGTATTAGATATACCACTTACTAGATTATATGTTTTCTCCCTCACAAATGCTACTTGAAAAAAGCTATGAGCCTAGAAATTACTGGAACAGACAATTAACATCTTCAAATCTAGAGTTAACTGAAATATGTTAACGGCAAGGTTAGAAGTTTTGGACTCACAATCCTCTTTTGACGACAATATTTTTACTAAAACAATCAGGCCTTACAGCAAAAGAAACATAAAATGTAAGACAGATACAACAAAAACAAAATTCTGAAAAAATGTATTAACTTGCCCAAGCCTCACCTTAACTTTCCAATATAAGTGTTGCTTCCTTTCGACATTTCTTCAGCATCAAGGGAAATGACATAGTCCGTGCAGGTGGTGCGTCGGCATTTGCGTGCAGCAAGAAGGAACTTGCCATTATCAGTTAGGGCTATTAGAAGCATAAGCAATTAGTAGCTGGAACATGTGACTTAGTACCATTATAAATAAATACTACATGCTTTCATCAATATAGATTACTGTCTCGTCCTTGGTAATGAAAACATGAGAAGACTTAACATAAACATAAAAGCCAATTGTGCAACTTTAAGGAGGCACAAGAGTTCACCTTGAGTTAGTCCTTGATAGAGATGATATGTTTGGTTAGTTCTGTTTCTCCTAATGAAACATTGGAGGAGTGTGTTCCTTGGACCAGGCTGCATGCCATTTAAAAATATACAAATGAGAATTAAGAAAAACAGGTGCAAATAATTCATGAATCACAGGAACTTTTATATATAACATATAACAAGCAGAGAGCCCATTTGAGCAACAAAACAACACAATAAAAAACATTACATCTTAAACATATATAACAAATACAAGTATATAATGATAATGTCGACCAGACATTTTTTAGATACTGCCGAACAGTGAAGGCAATGATCAAAAAGACATGCTTCAAGAAGCAAGTGGTATATCCTAATTGCCAAGGAGAACAACCAACACTAAGTATCCATAACATTAAATTAGCACGACCATTAAAAGATTTGTTTCAGCTTTTACTGATTTGTATTGACGAGGTCAAGAATCATAGAACATAAAATCAAGGATCGTGTAATCATTGATACAAAAAATCTCCAACGCCGTTGAAAATGAAGCCCATATACATAATACTCGTACACTATCCTCCAATGAAATATAGGAAGATCCATTGAAGTAAACTAATTTCCAAGCACTATCACACGTCATTCATCAAAATAAAAAAAAATCCTATTAGCAATGTGGAGTTGTGGACCAAGTGAGCTTCTTTCCGGACACCCATCAACCTAATTCTTCCTCCACATGGACCAACCAGAACCGGAAAAAAGGGATTATATGCAACAAAAGGAAACAAAATTTAGCAGAAAAAGTACGAAATGGAGTTGCTAAAAAAATATCAAACGATAGATGAGAAAATCCACCAGCTAATCCGCTTCAAGCACAGATAAGCAAATCTGCTTGGGTTCTAATTATATGCATTGCCGAGACCAAAAATCCTTGAACACAACTCAATCATGGATTGCAATCTCAATGAAGCAAAAGAAGACCTCCATTGCATATTGGATATAAAAGTTCAGATGCAGTTCACTTCCACACCATTCTCAGATGAGAAAAATAATCATAATAATAAGTTGAGCGAGTTCTTCCAAGAATTGTCTTGCACCGTCCCTCAACCTAAAAACAACTCCCCATTAGCCTCAGATGATAAAAAAGAGCCTCATGGACCAAACAAGCTTCTTTTGGGACAGCCGTCATACAAATCCCAATTCCAGAATCAGATAGACCACCGATTCCAAAAATGTCCAATTTTCCACCACAAAAAATTTTCCAAGCATTATCACACATCGTCTCCAAAGCCAAGAAACAATTTCTCTTGATTCTACACACCTATCATCCTAAATCCTAATTCCCAGATAGACGAAACATTAACAAAATCTACAATTTTTCCCCACAAAAGTTTTCCAAGCATTATCACACATTATCTCCCAACCCAAGAAACAATTTCTCTTTGATTCTACACACTAATCATCCTAAAATACCGATGTTCAGATAGACCAACCGTTTCAAAAACTCCAAATTGTACACAAAACATAGTAGAAAAAGCTACACCACCAATCAAAGAATTTTCACAAAGTTGTCATCTTTTGCTGTAACAAAAACTGCCCAGCAACAAAAAAGAAAGAAAAAAGCGAATTGAGGGAATCAATCAAGCAGCAGACCTGCTTCAAGGAGATAGGGAAGGTGAGCTTGGCCGACACCTCGGGGGCCTTGACGATCTCCTTGGTGATCTCCCTCCAACTCCGGCAGACCCCCGCGCAGGAGACGACGTGCTTCCGCGTCGGCCAGGCCGCCTCCTCCGCCTCCAACCGCACCAGCACATCCCGGAGCAGCTCCGGCGGCATGTTCGCCCAGCAGCTCTGCTTCATCCCATCCTCCACCACCACCGCCGCCGTCTCGTGCTGCACCACTCGGTGCGATCTGGACCTCAGGCCGTACCCAAGCTTCACCTCGAAGCCCCCCTTCCTCCCCGCCTCCCCTCTCATCTTCCACCACCACCAACAACAGCAACAGGAAGAAAAAAAACCCCACCAACTACTCCATTAGAGCACCAATTTCAACAAAGTCGGCGTCTTTCTGGAAGATCGGATCGAGAACGGAGGGAGCTTCGCGATCTCATCTTCTTCTTCTCCTCTTCCTCACGAAGCAGAGCGGGAGAGAGTGCAGAAATAGTGTGCGGAGGTTTGGTGATCTCCGTTTCCACCATATTTTTATTTTCTTTTTTGTACAACTACGTTGGATTTGGTACGTTTTGATGTACGTTAACTTTTCTTTTTGTAATACTATTTTATTTTTGAATAAAATTCTTACTATTCCTAATTAGATTACCAAAATTACGAGGTTAACCTTGATTTAGGCCCCCTTGTCCATCTCCCTAAGTAAGGATTTCAGGTTTAAACCCCTTTTTCGATCCATATGTGTATGTATGTATACGGGCACATGAATCCATTTATATTTTTAAAAAAATACTTGCAGTTCTTAACAACATTATGTTACATTAAGTTGTAATAAAATGCGATTACATTTATAATATTGTCAAAAAATTATTCACATATTTTTAAAGTTAAACATTTATCATTCATGATTTAAAAGATAATTCAAGTCATAATATTGTAAGAAATAATTTTTTACATGTCAAAGAAATATTTTTTTACAAGAAAACTAATAAATTATATTTTACAAGTGAATAAATTTAGTTATTGGATGTGAGCATTCACTTATTGTAATTAGAATATTCATCTAAAAAAGTATCAATGACTCTTTTTAAATATTCTACATGTCAATCAAAAAGTGTGTCATTATATAATAGGTGTGAGTATAATGTCTAAATTTATGATAGTTATTATGTACTGCGCAAAGTTTTGAATTTAAAGGTGATGCAATGATATTTAAAAACTTAAAATAGGTTATGTTGTAACTATAATTTCCGGAATTTTACACTAGCATGTAATATCTATTAAATTATTAATAATTTTTATGAATTAATTGGATTTAAAAAATAATGTTGTACAGGAGCGGGATTACCGCTCCTACAAATCGGCGTTCGCTTCATATTGGATTACTACTTCATAATGAGTTCGGTAGGACCAAAGGTGTCTTTGTCATGCAAAAAAAACATGCGAGTTAAATAAATAAAAATAAAGTGCCACGAGTGAGGAAACATATAGGAATTTTTATGTGATTCTTTAGGTTTTCAATTTGAATTACTAAGCAAGTCCACGATGGTTTAAAATCCATGAATTTACTATTTTTATTGACTTTTATTCTTTATAAAAAATAGGGAATTTTATCACCTTTAAATCAATTCATCTTTTATAATTTCGACTCTAATGCCTTAGTTTTTCTCTTTTTTATTTTCAAATCTTCAAAATAAATTTCATCACTATATCCGAAGCGTCTAAAAACAGTGAGGTAGAAAGTTTGTCTCAATCCAAGGTTTGCAAGGCCTTCAAATTTTGTCCAGAGTGATAATAGGCTAAACTTAAGTGTTTTAGGTTGGTTCAAACTAAGAAAAATATTGGACAAGATCGAGCGGCGTGCATACGTATTTTGAAGATTTTTGGGTATACCTGAATGCAAGTGGCGTACAGTGCGCCAATCCGAATCTAGTTGCGAACGGGCAGACAGACTTGTTGCAAGTACAGGTTGGTCACGATCACGATCAACCATGGGGTAACGGAGCTGGTCACGGATCTAAACAGGCTTGTAGATGTGGACGAATGTAAACGGACTTGACATGCCCATCTTTTTCGATGGTGCAATGACAGCTTTGGGGGCTCTGGCATTGGCCTTTCATAGCGACAACAACGATAGGGGACCACCCAAATTGGTAGATCTCATATTGATGAGTCATTAGGCAATGGTTTGGTGATCGGTGGCAGTGCTGGGTGGCAGCAATAGCGATGAACAAGTTTTGGTGGTGATAAATTTCAGTCAAGCTCCATCACTATTTTTTGGTGACGATGGTGACTTAAAGCAAGTGATTTTGATCTGTAATTATATTCGACGAAGAGGAAGATTGATTGGTGGCAGTTTGGTGGTTGGCGATGGCCTGAGCTAGCCGGACAAAGGTCAGAAAGTCAGTAATGTTTTGTTGCTTCACTTTTCCAATGGGCCTCTTTTGGCAATTTCAGGCAATTAGCTGCTCTTTCGTTTGCGATCTCAATCTGTATTTATTCTTGGTATTGAGGGGAGTTGAGTGGAAGTGTCAGTCTGTTAAGCTGCGACCTAGGCTGGCCATACAGAGGGCTCAAAGTTGACTACTTGTTGCTGTTTTCTGCTGCTACGGGTGATCTGCTTTTCTAAGTTTTTCCTGCTGATGGAGGGCTTCTCTGACAGTGGCTCTCCGATAAGTTTTTCTCGTCTGTGAGGGGAACTTAGTGGAGGTGGTGGTGTGCCCAATGATGGCTTAGATCAAGCGAACAGATGCAGGAAAGAGGACTCTTTGATGGGGTTTCACAACTCAGACCAATAACTTCTTGAAGCTTTTCTAGAGACGGAGAGGGATTCTCCTGTTGGGCTGTGTCGAGGGATTTCGAACTCTAATCTAGTTGGCTTGGGGCTCACTAAAGATGTCTCGGTAGGGGCTCCTCCCTTCCTTCTTCCTTTTCTAGATTCTTTCTTCTCCTTCTTTCTTCTTCAATTCTCTTCAAAACAACGAGCCCCCCTTCTCGTTTCAACTTATAAGTATTTATAAAACTTTAAGTCTCCAACTAGTTCTATGATTTAGAATTTTCAATTCTCACCTATCTCCACTTATCTTTTCCTTTTTCCTATTTCCTTCCTTTTATTTTAAAACTAAGGTGTATTGTTTCTTAGGTGATGACTAGTTGTAGAGGAATAGAATCGACTAGGGGATTCATTCACTTAGATACGATCACATAGTTCAAACCAACAAATGTCTTACACAAAATTTAGCCAATTATGTTTAAATTTGTTTACAAATTTAGATAGCTGTTTGAAACTCATATCTTAAAAATATTAACTTAAAAGCTTTATTGAACCATAGTTGCAAATTTAAATATGATTTCATCCATCGTAAATGGGTTAATTTAAAAAATATATTTCTACAAAACAATGTAAACATTTCTTAATTGTGAATTAAAATATGAGTATATTTTTATTAAAAACAAATATAAAGATGGATTTGAGTTTGACACCTCTGATTATGAATAAATAAATATCCGTTTACTTGTATGATTGCAAAACACCAACCATATGAGGTCCGAATAAAGACCAAATCTACTTGAAATATGGTCTTGCCGGTTCAGTGTAAATCTCGGACAATCATGTGATCCGAGTCCGTCGAGCGAGATTTGTCCGAAAATCCAGACGAAGGGGCATGCATGGCGTGGAGGACGTCCACGTAACTCGTAGCGTCAAACTTCGAAAATTGAGGATAATAATCTTTTAAAAAAGTAATAATAAAAAAAATAGAGAAAGGTTTCCAATTTTCTGCAATCTTTTATTCTCCTTATAACAGTAATTAGTTGAGTGGATAAGCGATTAGTTGCCATGTTTAATCAGGCGGTGTCAATTATTGCATTTTGGACCACCGGCCTTCCCAACTTGCAGTTTTGCCCTCCTTTTCTTTTTTCTTTTTTCTTTTTAAAAGGAAAGTATATAATTAAATATGAAAACATGCTAAAAATAAAATTAAATACAAAATCTATGGATAAGTTTATTTAATCTTATTTAAATAAATATTATTATTTTTACTAAATTTATAAATAAGTAATTAATATAAAAATTTATTTTAATTCAAATGCATATATGTCCATCAAACAACAATAGCACAATTGAACTTTTAATACAAAACCATTTAAAATAATTTATACAAATTATGCATCTAACTTTGTATGTAATTTCGGAGGGAGGGGGAGTTGCGGGTATTCATTTGACGGTGAATAGATGGGTATATTATGCGAATAATTGATAGTGAATTGATCATATAAGTTTAGATTCTCGCCTTCTTTTTTATTTTTATTTTGTATATAAAATTAATTAAGAGGATTAAATAATAATTTTCATTTTTTATTTAAATAACATAGTCGTATTTTTAAATGATCATTTTGACAAAAAAGTGAATAATTCAAGCATTTTGCGCTCACCTATCAAATGGTGCATTACAAGCCGAACGTTTGAGTGCTTGCGTTTAGGACCATATGTATTTAATTAATTAATTAATTAACTAACTAATTAATTATATTATATTAATAATATTATTATTATTTTTAATACAAGTGGGCCAGGTGAGGAGAGGGTGGAAAAAGGGGCGGGCCCGTGAGGGATTACCTCCCGGCGTGCATGGAGCTTGGATTGTAACGGAATGTGGGCCAGGAGGGGGATGGCCTGTGTTTGTGGGACCCGCCTCACATATTCAGCCCATTTCACTTGAATCTCGTGCTTGAGATGGACTTGTCGGGTGGAGCCCACTTATTCTTTTTTTTTTCGTAAACATCTCATGATTATAAACATAAAAAATAACAAGGAGAATCCCCTCAAAAAACAAATTAAAAAAAACAAGGAGATTCAAGGGGTGGATAAAAGAAAACTAGGAGGGGAATATTTTTCATTCTCTTTATAAAGAACGAGGAAAAAATTTACAAACAAAAATTGAAAAAATAGTAGGAACTGATGCTCCTTATCATTGTTAATTATTAATTAAAAGAGAAATTGAAAGATTAAAAGTTGAACATTCGTTTAATTAAAATACAATAACAAAATCAGTTAATATAGTCTATCTCATTATTTAATAAATTCATTGTTAAAATAACTTTTTATTTCTAACACAAGTTGTTTACGACACAATGTCTTAACTATTAATAATATAACCTAATGAAGTTTTTAACCAGGTATTTACGATTCAAATTATCTAGCCACAAACTTCTGTTTGAGCTGGTCGTGATAGGTGCATCTAAAATTAGATTATTAAGACATAAATACACCCTATTCCATATAAATTATCAAATAATTCTTAAAAAGAGAAGCTAATCCAAAATTGTGTATTCAATGTCAGTCCATATTGAAAAAAACAGTAAGCACAAAATATGACTTATATTTAAAACATAAAAGTAAAACTTACATTGAAAAACTTCAAAACAATGAGTTCATGGTGACGGATAACATTCCGATAAAACACAAAGATTTATATAAAATATGTAAAAAAGTTTATCACAAAATTCATTTTATTACTATTATAAAAATCTGCAGAGCTCAGAAAATAACTTTTGATAGTTACAATTACTGTGACAATTTTATTCAAGCATTTGAAAAAATAAAAAGGGATAAATCTCTTTCTTTTTTATTTTCTAACATTTTATGAAAGCTTTTAAAGATGCTTCTATTACTTTATATTTTGTTAACGTTTTGCCAAACAGTTTTTTAGATATTACCATTATAATTATATATTTTTATAATAAGTAGGCTTAAAACAATCAACCAAATACCCTATTACCATTAATACGGCGGATAAGATTATCCATTAAGATAATCTTGCATTTTAGTGCCCAATTATTTTAATGATATTATAAAGGATTGTCATTTTTTTAACAAAAGAAAGATTTTATTATTGTCATTGTTTAAAAAAATTAAAATTGATGGACCACTACTCACTTGGTCTTTCCCCAATACTCTAAAGATGGGCATATACCTATCATGTACAAAGAATATCCATTCTTCCATTCATGAAATAAAATAAATGAATTCCCAAAGAAAAACTAATTTAATCATATTATTTAGTATCCGGGAGAAATTTTTTGGAACATCCCACTGCGTCTATGCCCCTCGACATGCCCTGCCGTATTTAATGTGAGCCCCACTTTCAAGACACGTGTCATGCTACTCCACGTTATTATTGACAAAAATAATTATTGTAGTGTGTCTAAACTCTAACATTTTTTTGTCACAAAATAAATTTAAAATCCCAATTTTTATTTTTTAAAGTTTAAGATTTATAATATGTACTTTACAATTAAATTACACTAAATTAAGTTCATATGAAATCTCAAAATAGTATACTTGCAATCTTATCTTTAGAGCATCACCTTAGTAAACACCTTTCTCTTCACTCCATAAAAACATCCAAATCCAAACTAGTAATTTGATATTATAATGGGAATTCCCCCTAAACATATAATTAAATTCAAGATTTCCATTTTCGTCTTCAATTACTTTAAAAATAAGCCCCCCGTTCTTACCTTTTAAGCGAAGAGTATTCATTTTTTAAAAATTTTCTTTATTAGTTTTTGTGGAAAATTGGTTCTTTATTTCATGGGTTATCATTCTATTCACAAGTTAAAATAAATAAATAATGTAGAGTGTGCCTACTCGGTCAAGATCATGAATTATAAACAAATAAAATTTTAATATATCACACACGAAAATATGAAGGGTGCATTTTAAGTGCTTAGATTGGAAGAATATGATGTCCAGTAAATTAATCGTCTCCACTTTAAGCAAACTAACTTTTGAGTTTCTAATAGTCTTCGTGTTGCACCATTTTTACATTTAACTATTTTATTGAGATAAAATAACTATTTTTTATTTGGAAAAAACCCATAAAAATAATCTGCATATAGCTAAGAAACACCATCATAATCATAAATAAAGGCCAAATAGAAAAATAAAATAGTGACCATGAATCATCCTCACGGGCACACAGACACTAGCTTCCTTTGCCGCAATGCAATTGTATTACATTGACGTCCACATCCCTTCTCTTACCTTGTCAAGTTTTCCTTTTTTCTGAGTAGCTTTTAACTTATCCCTATGTTATTTCATGTCCATGTCAAACTGAAAATAACACAATCTCTGAATAATAATCCATGATAGGTCATTGTTTTTCAGAGCTCCAATGGCTAAAAAGGATAAAAAACAAGAAGACCCATATCACAGTTTTGTTTCTAACTTTTTATATTTTTTGGAACAGTTGAGCTTCTTTTCTCTTTCCCATACCATATGTTATAATTAACTTCCAAGTTAGCCAATGAAATGAAGTATTTAAATATTGGTTTGCTGGGAAATAAAACAACAAAGTTAAGGGTAGAGTAGAACGTTAGGACAAGAGGGGTTGGTAGTTGTTCTGCTAAGGCATTGAGACTCTCCTCCCCAAGATTCCACATTTACAAATCTTTGAATAGGTTATAATTCTCATGTTATATAATAATGGTTTTGATGATGCAAGGATAAAATATTTATTTTATAACATGAAAATGACAAAATTCTAATGACTTATTTCCACCAAACCCCCTATGTTTTTTCCATGGGATCATCGTCCAAAGTTATTGAACTAATCAAACAAAATAACTAAGAGAAAAGTTATATGATGGCAATACTAGGTAAAGATATATAATAGTAAACATGATATATATTCACATTGCTTTGGGGAAAAAAACATGATTTTGGCATCAATAGCTATTTTGTTGACAAGCTATAATTTACAACATGAAAAACTCGACCATAAGTAGTTTTATTTCAAAACTCTCTAATTAAGCAACAGAGAATATAGAAGCAAAAACAATCAAGCATTTGTGATATGATTTGAAACACCTGCAAGTCTAACTTGGTGTGTCGCTTATCCTCTTTAAATCCGGTATGATTTTTAATTCATATCTAATTTTTAAATTTGATATTTTTAAAACCTATTTTTTATTTTAAATCCAGTATGACTTTTAACCTAAATTTAATTAAAATATTAATCAGAAAAACAATTTCCATTTCTAATAAAATATTTAATTTATAATTTGAAAATCTGATTAAACCCGGCTCAATTGAATCAAATATATCCTATATTTATTATAAATTAATCCGATATAATCCCTGCAATTTATATAAAACTTTCAGCCTCATCCACCTCTATTAGGATTTATTTAATCCTTCATATAGGAAACACAGACAGGAGACAAACATGGTGAGATTTTTTACCAAGTAACAGACAATAACAACGCTTTGGGGAAAAAAACAAACAATAAACATTATCACTTGCATGTATATCGAGGTTTGTGGGAGCAGTTGATCTGTGAGGAAGATAAGGTGGGTGCAACTTTGACTTAAGGCAGGAAAGGACACAAAAGGCTGGTGTGAAGCTAGCCATACCTGGTCTCCACCCCACGTCTGTCGGAATCCTACAAAACAGGTTGCACATCTTCTCGTGCAAAGAAAAAAATTTTGTTCAATATGTCATTAGAACAAAGCCAAATTAGGGGTTCTTTATGTCAGATTTATCTTACATCGGTCGTGAATGATGTTGGTGACAGTGTATATAGGCCAAATGAGAACCTCTCATTGGCTTGAGAGCCAAGTTGGCCCATAACACATATTATAAGTCTTTTTAACTTATATTACAAATTTCTTTTGGGGCTCAAAAGGCCTCTCAGTGGCTAACACATATTACAAGTCTTTTTTGGGGCTCAATAAAATTACAAATCTTTTGGGGGCTTAAAGGGTCTCTAAATAGCTTGAGAGCCGGATAGTTGAGATTGCCTTTTCGAGCACATATTATAAGTCTATTTTAGAGGTTCAAAGAGATTATGAGTCTCTTTTGAGGGTTCATAGGGCCTCTCAATTTAGTGGACGATGATAGTTGAGATTGCCTTTTAGGGGTCACGCAATTTGTAAAGGGGAGTAGTTGAATTTATCTTATATCAGTCATCGGTCGTGGATGATGTTGGTGACCTGTACATAGGTTAATAGGAAATATGTGACACCTACTGCATGCAAGTCCCTTTTAGAGGCCCGAAGGGCCAACACCTTAATCTTAATCTTAAACATATTATAAGTGTCTTTTGGGGGCTCAGAGGGATTACAATTGTCTTTTGGGGGCTAAAGGGCCTCTTAGTGGTTTGAGAGCCAGTTTAGTTGACGATGATAGTTAAGATTGCCTTTTCGGGGTTGCCCGATGTGTGAAGGGAAGTTATTGGGTTTATCCCACATCGGTCATTGGTCGTGAATGATGTTGGTGACGTATATATTAGTTAATGTGAAAACCTTATTTCGTAAACTAGCTTTTGGATTAAGAGAAATACGTGACACCTACTACAAGTTCCTTTTAGGGGCCCGAAGGCCCAACACCTTAATCTTCATCTTAATCTTTTAATAAGAAAAGAACAAGAAGGAAAAAAAAAAATTTTTAGGGGCCCAAAGGGCCCAACACCTTAATCTTAATCTTCATCTTTTAAAAGGAAAATAACAAGAAGAAAAAATTCTTTGGTGTCAAGATGTATACAAATTAAATAGTACAACAAAGATGGATGTTTCCTAGGTTTTGGACAAGTAATGTTCTTAGAGACACTATTTGTGTGATAAATTATCAAAATCTCCACTTCAAAATTTTACTCAACTCCAATTTTTTATGGTTATTTAGATTTTGCAATAATGAACTTTTTGCTTGACCGCATGATATTCAATAATTTGGGAGTGGGTATTCAATAATCTATTTAAAATTTTGGGATTCAAATTCGACCCGTTAGAATATAGTGTTAGCCTGCCATGTGTTTGGACATACTGCCTGCCAACACAATGAATTCACTATATATCAATATCAATATGTAGAAATTATCAAACCCCATCCTAGACTAGGAAAAACTTGAAAGATATTTAAAAAAAAAAAAATACAACAAGAAGACCCAAAAACTACAAAATGAGCCTTCCCTTTTTGTAATGCTCAAAGTGTTCAATCTGCTCATAGATATGCGTACCATATTATTTGACACAAAAATAAAGCTTGTGAGCTAGGCCCATTGGGCCAGTCTATCCCGGCCCAAGAGGTAGCCCAAAATGCCGCCTTACCTTTTACATCATCCTATGTATCATTAAATTGGTCTATAGATAGTGCCTATTGTATGCAGCGATCTCCCTAAGAACTGATAGTTAGAGACTTTGGGTCTAATATTAATATTCGAGTTGATTTAAGTTTATATAGATCTCTAGCCCGTTTCATTTGTATTTATCAATATATTTTTTTATGAATAATACTAAAATTTTAAGAAAACCAAAATATGGCATAGTTATGCATATATATATATATATATATATATATATATATTCTTATTCAAAATCGTTATTATATATGTTAGGCCCTTTTGTGATTTTGGGGTGGCATCCTGAGCTTCCTCGTCGAGATCAAGACGCTTGAGCTCCTCGACCTCCACTTCAATGTACTCTCCCCCCTGCCCCATCCTCCCTGGGTGCCGTCACCCTTGTCGACTTGCCTAACTCCGAGTCGAGTTAACTCGGGATCAATTGGATCGAATTTGGCTGAACTCGGCCGATTCCCGATTTGATTTTCGGGAAAACATGGTCATTTATTTTTTGGCTCAGTTTTCCACTAAGCCTTGTTAACTCAGCCTATTCTAAATGGAATCGACCGAGTTTTACAACATAGATTCAAAATCGTTATTATATATGTTGGGCTCTTTTATAATTTTACTTGATTTCTAAGAAAATCTAATAATGCATCTTAAAAGTTTGTATTCTTTATGTGAAATATCAAACTTTATATTGAGCTGAGTCGAGAAAGCATTAGCCCATGCTTTTGACTTGGTGTCGAACTTCAAATTGAGTACTAAGTAAATCCAAGCCTTATAGAACTTTAAAAGGAAACGGCGGCTAAAATATTACTTCCCTCGGTCCTTTAAAAAAGCCACAGAAAAAAGTTATATTTTTTGCTACACTGTGCTACTCTTTCTCCAAGTTTATTGAACTCGTGGAAAAAGGATCTTACATTGTCTTTATATATATTTGTAAATAAGTATTTATTAAGTTTTTTACTTTTCTCACCCGTAAAACCGTGGACAAACTTTTCATCACTATATTTTTCATTTTTGTCACCCCACTTTTCTCCACGATTTTAAATATATTTTAAGTTTGTTAAACTACGGAGAAAATTAAATTTTTTTGTAGTACATGGCTGTTTGTGACTGTATACACGCTCAATACTTCTCTAAGATTTATTATTCTACTAAATTAAAAAGTTCTTTTTTTAATTTTTTATATTTATAAAAAGAAGCTCTCTTTTTTTATTAATATAATTGGATGCTTCAATGGAAACTCAAATATTTTGAGATAGGCTTGAGAAAGCCAGCAGATCCAAGCTACCAACACCATGCTCTTCACATGAAACTCCATGACACCCTGTTTAGTTTAGAAAAAATGAATTGACTTTTATAATGCCATATATATATATATATATATATATATATATATATATATATATATATATATATATATATATATATATAGGGTGGGAGTATGTGCTATAGCATAGCCATCTTGGCTGTGTTGTAATTTTCCAACCGTTACATTGAATCCAACCGCAAGAAAATAGCCCCCACCATCCCTCCTACCCCCTAGCCGTGCCCCTCTTCCCCCTACCGTGCCCCTCACCCCACCCTGCGCCCCTCTTCCCCCCTATTGCTCCCCTTGTCCCTCCCTGTTTTGTTGTGCCACCCAGGGTTGCCGTGGATGCATTTAGGCTTCGGGAAGAATTGGGAAGGGAGGGGGGGGAAGAGGCTAGGGATGGTTGCCGGAGGTCGTCGCTGGGGTTGGTGGGCGGTGTGACGCATGCAAGGTGGGCGGCAGTGGGTGGCCGGGAAGGAAAACGAAATGGAGAGGAGGAAGGAAGGGAGGCGGTTGTGAGGTGACAATGTCTGGTGGGGTCGATGGCTGGCAGCGGGCGGCCTACGGCGAGGTCACCGGCAGTCGGGGTGGAACGGCAAAAACATGAGGGGGGAGCGATTGTCGGTAGGGGTGAAAATAAAGCGGTCGAGGGCCATTTTCAGCCCCGAACTCCTCCCCTACAGATGATCACCTGCACCCCCCTCCTCTATTTTTTGTCGTGCCACCCTGACCGTCGGTGACCTCGCCACCACCGTCACCTGCACCACCGCCGGCCGTGCTGCGACTACCTACTCACCGGACTCCCAAGTCAACGCCTCCCGTCGGCCATGCTACGCCACGCTGGTGGAGAAACAGAGGAAGTGAAATAGCTCCTCTACTTTGTCGTCGTTGTAGCTTCTGTTGGCACTGTACTTTGCGACTGCCTCCTCCCTGGACTTTCATGACGACACCTCCCACCTTCATCCCGTCGAAGCTGTGTGCTGTGCGGGAAGAAGCAATTGGCTGAGGGGTGGCACAACATCGAGGGAGAACGATGCTTGGGTGGCGTTATTTTCCAGCCGTTGGATTGACAACACACAAAAATTATATCCATATATATATATATATATTATGATACAATATATCTTTAAGTGGACCCATGAAAATTGGGATTTGTGTGGCGTGGAATGCATAAATAAAATATATAAACTCAGAATATGCCTTCTCAAGATAGCAAGTATTTATCTACTAGAGGATTTTACTTGATCTTTTTAATTTTTGGTGATTTTAATATTGAGGAAAATAAGTATAATTTTTTGAATGATTTAATAAGACAGAACGAATTTGTTTATGCTTATGTATCTATTAAAATACTTTCCCAAATATTTGTTTTATCAATTACTATAATTAATTTCTTAATATTGTAAAAATATTATACTAAAACTTAATATTCTCATTTAAAATTATTGTAAGTATTATTATTTAATTTATATTGAACGAGAAAATCTTATGTAAGCATCTAGAATCTAATTTTTAATATAAAATATGGAGTTTTGAGTTGAGCCAAGGTGAACAAACAATGCCTCAATTCGAGTTTGAGACGAATGTTACATAAATCTTTTATTGGCTACCTTGGCTTTGTCCTAAAAGTTGACTAATAGGTGATATGCAAGAATCTGCTCTTGTAAATTAAGGCTGTGTTTGAATGACATGAAAAATATGTAAATGAAATTGTATTAGTTATAATTTACAAAGAATTAGTTCTAACATAGATCTGAGATAATTATGATGTAAAATTCCTTCACAAAAAAAATTCCATCATTTTTCTTGTGCATTAATAAAAAATTTTATGGAGATGAAATGTACAAAGGAGGACCATTGGTGGGAGTTTTAGATATATTTCATCATAATAACTTTTTAATAGAAGATCAAATCGTTTGCCTTGAATCATCGTTTATATATTTCATAAAATTTTAATTCTTTCATACTAATCAAACATATCTTAAATAATCCGAGCTCAAGCTAATCTCTAGAAAGGCTAATGGGTTGGCTCAAGCCTCAATATATAGGTCATGAGAAAAGGGATTTTAGTACCCTTTGAGGCCAAAATTATTAATTCAGCATATTTCCATTAAAAACCCTAAATCGATATTAAGTATGCACAAATACACATTGGTTTGACTTTAATTTATGCAATATTGAAAAAAATTGAATCCAACCTATTATTGCCTTTCCTTCCTCTCTATTGGCCATCATCGACTATTTGATGAATAATTGATTTTTATTATCACAAATCTGTCATATTTTTCAAAGACATTTTCTTTTTCTTTTTCTTTTTTTATGTCTAAAGAAAGGGAAATTTTTTAGTGAAAAAATTGCAAAAACATGAATACACATGTTAAAATCCCAAAACCCTATGTTGCAACACTTTCTATAACCCTAAGGATTGAAACTCCACCAGGTGATCTTAGTTTTACAAAATAGGATGTGCATATTCTAAGGGATGACACATTTCATAAAGAATTGCTCTAGTCTTCAACAATTCATCCTTTTCTCCTCTTTCTTGTGAGAACTATAGCATTTTTAGTTTCCATGTTTGTGGGCTTGAGTACCTTACCCCCCTTTAAAATACAGCTTGCCAAGATTCTGGCATAATGTGTGAACATTGTATAAGTTGATTATTAAAAATTACGATATGAGCTTATTATTATTATGAAATACTTTTGAAGAAGAATCATAATAAATGTTTGCTACATTTAAGAAAATTAAATAAATGTAAATGGTAACATAGAGTCTGAATTATTTATCTAGGTGATAATCAATTATATATTTTCCCTTTTTTTGAAACTTGATATCTTCCAAAATAATGTTTATTTTATTATTCAGATCATATTGGGAATACTATAATAATATTATCAATAAAAGTATTACAGTGTGATTATGAAAAATATTAAAGTGTTATTATGATATTTCATTTTTCGTAACCGGAGAAACATTATTCATATATGCATTGTAAAATATAATTTATATAAAATTGTTCTTTAAAAAATACCTCTTCAGACTTGTGTTTAAGTGTCACCTGAATTGATTGTATTATACTTATAATAACGGTAAAAAAAATATTTCATTATAAGTTTTGTTGTAATTTGGTTTGTTGAATTATTTGTTAAAAAATTTATTATTGCTGAAATATTCTTTATTATTTTTTGAGATATTTTATTAGTTTAAAAGCTACGCCTAGTGGTAGACAACATCTATGTTTTCGAAGAGAAGGCGCATGTGTCATTCTTTAAAACAAAAAAAATGTGTCAAATTTATTTCTTTTATACCTAATATCTTCTTATCTCTTGGAGATATTCTTTAGTACTTGTGTGGCATGTAATCATTTTTTCGAAAGTGTATTGGAAAAATTATTTATGGATAAAAACAAGTGCTATAAAATTATTTTTATAGAATAAATTATCACAAACGAGAAAAAAACAAAGCAAGAAATAAATAAACAAAAAAGTCAAGGGTAGACTAATTGCCACGTGGCCCACTTCTGGGGACAGCAGTATCTCTTTATTAATTGATCCAAGGAAAAAAGCACTCAATAATTTGACACCAGCCATTCCTAAAACGACGTCATTATAAGTACGATATCGTGACGTTAAAGGGAATATATCGCGTCTACGTGGATATAGCGTATTGGCATAAACGTTAGTGAGAATCGTTTGATTATTCAGAAGTATCGGCAGATAGGAAGGGAAGAGCCCCATCGATTCACCATTTCGATCGTTCCCGAATCGTCAATGGCGGCGATCTCTTCAGGGGTCGGCGCAAATTGATGGTTAGCTACCCTACCCTTGTCCACACATTTTGTTCATGTTTCATGTCTCTTTATGTGCTGCATTTGTGAGCTCTACCTTTGTTGTTGTTGTATTCTGATTATTGTGGTTGCTTAATTATGTGTGTGTGTGTGTGAGGTTTGGTGGGTGGATGTGAATTGTTCATGGGTTGAGGAGGTGTGTTTTGTTTTTATGTTTAGGCTTGAATGTGAGATTGTGATGCCAACTGCAATTTTTCTGTTCTTCGGGTAGGAAGCTTGGGGAGTTGGAAGAGGTGGACAGTGTTTGTGATTTGGCAATTGCTTGTTGTGTCAATTTGAATGTGGGGTTGAGAGTTTGTCTGTTTGGAGGGAAATCTCGGGGGGTACTGTTTAGCTGACCAGTTGGGAGACTTGAGATCATGCACTCTTCATAGCAAGAATTTGGGGACTTTGGCTGCTGTTTCAACTTGAATGCTTGGTTGAAGGTTTGGCTGTTTGGGGAGAGACTTCAATGCTATTTAGCTGAGCAGTTTGGGGAGTTGAGATCTTGAGAGCGAGTGGGAGGATCTTAGGGCATACGTTGGAGTAGTTGTGTTTGTAATTTTTATAGCAAGAATCCGGGACTTGATTGTTGGGTGTTTCTTGTAATTGGGCGTGGGAAGTTGGTGGCAAGATGGGTCTGGGCTTGGCATCCATTTTGGTGAGACTGGGGATGGTTTCCACATCTGATCATGCTTCTGTTGTCTCCATCAATATATTTGTGGCTCTGCTTTGTGCCTGTATTGTGATTGGCCACTTGCTCGAGGAGAACCGATGGATGAATGAATCGATTACTGCTCTTATTATCGTAAGTATTACATTTTGCTTGCAACGTGCTCTATTTTTGTTATATTTGCAAATGCCTAGTGGCTAATTTTTCATGTGATATGTTGTGTTCCATGGCAGGGAGTGTGTACAGGAGTGATAATTTTTTGACTTCAGGAGGCACAAATTCGCACATTTTGGTTTTCAGTGAAGATCTATTCTTCATATATCTTCTTCCACCTATTATATTCAATGCAGGGTATGCTGTTTGTTTTAGTGATCTCTGTAGTTTTGTGAACAACTTCATGCTGCATTTTCTAAGAATTATAGGGCATTTGGTTGCGTTGTTTTGTGCCCATTTATTGCCAAAATAGAAAGTGGTGACAATGACGGATGAAAAAGTTTTTGGCAAAACGTTGGCAAAATATAAAGTGGTAGAGGCTGTTTCCAGAAAGTTTCACAAAACATAAGGAAAAAAGAGGGCCGAGCCCTTTTTTTAAAATGCTCATCCCTCTCCCCTTCCCTTGCTAAACATTATTTTATCAGCTCTGTCACTATTTATATTGTAACGAAACAAAAATTGTGATAAAATTATCTAGAGATTTTATAGAAAATTTTTGTTTCAACCAAACGCCCTATTAACTGGTTAATCCTTTGTTGATAGGAAGAAATATTTGTTTTCTTACTCAGATGCCCCAAAGACCAATAAAAAACATTTTTATGTAGTACGTAGAAACAGTGGAAAGTTGTTTTAGCAACTCATGAAATACAAGAAGAGTGTAGTGAAGATGAAGTTAGTAATATGCCGAAGCCATTTTGATTTGGACATCTTAAGGTTTCTTATTGGCGGTTATATGATGGGATAAAGATTTACAAATAATCATTCTCCTATGGAAGAAACTGCTTCTGTGATAGCAGGGAACATCGATTCTGAGACCAAGCATAGGAAAAAAAAAGCAAAGGATGACACGTTTAGGAATCCAGTCAATAGGGACCATAGCTTGCAATAATGAGGAATTTCCTTTTACTACATCATTCTTCTTCACAGATATGTCTTTCAACTTCTAATCAGTGTGATATGATACAGATATGGACTATGCTAGCTATATGTTGAGCATAGAGAATATCTACTTTCCATTACTGCAAAACTGATAAAATCTTTGTATTCTGGTTCTACTGTATTTGAAATTTGAACAACTAAGAGAGTTCATTCAACTCTTCATGCCAGGTTCCAGGTTAAGAAGAAGCAATTTTTTCGCAACTTTATGACGATCATGCTCTTTGGTGCAGTTGGCACATTAATATCATTTGGCATCATCTCATTTGGTAGAACCCTACTTTCACATGTGCTTTGTATTAGCCAGAATTTTTTCTACTGTGACTGAACTTGGACTGTTGAAATGCTGTTTGCTATTTTAAATTTCACCTCTTGTTTGGACAGAAATATTGAAGGTTTAATTAAAATTATTGAAAATAAATTATAATGTTGCAGGTGCTATTAAAATATTTAAGAAGATGAACATAGGCCACCTTGATATCGGAGACTATCTTGGTATGTTTCTTTATTTATTTATCTTCTTCTTCATTCTGCATGCATTTAGTTTGCACTATTGTGTTTAAGGTTTAAGGCTTGCACTTTCATGTATAATGTTCTATATCTCTCTCTTACACTTGCAGCAATTGGAGCAATTTTTTCAGCAACTGATTCTGTCTGCACCTTGCAGGTTGTATACCTCCATTAGTTGCTTGCAACATATTTTCTTAAGATTTCTCTGACAAAATTCTTTTTATTCCAGGTGCTTAATCAGGATGAGACTCCTCTTCTATATAGTCTCGTCTTTGGGGAAGGTGTTGTTAATGATGCAACATCTATTGTGCTCTTCAATGCAATTCAGAGTTTCGACCTTACTCACATAAACTTTAAGATAGTGTTGCAATTTGTTGGAAACTTCCTGTACCTGTTCATCACAAGCACTCTTCTGGGTGTATTTGTAAGTTATTTTGCATCTCTTTTTCGTCCTTTCCTCCATTTTTACTTGATAATGATTTTTTCTCTGTCTTATCAGGCTGGACTTCTAAGCGCATACATAATAAAAATTGTATTTTGGAAGGTAACTTATTACATCTTTGCTTGTTCTGCTGTGTATTATGTGGTCTCTGCAGTCAATGAAGAAATTTTCACTCTACGGCTGAAATGTTTTTGTTTCTATTACATGCTTATCTCCAGTAAACTGTAAAGAAAATTATTTTTCTATTTAATATTTGTCATTCTAATGTCAAATGCCTTTTGATTGGTTCCATTATAACATCTCCTGTTGTTACCTTGCGTGCTTCCTCATTTTTTTCGGGACTTACTACACTTTCAAAGATTCCAAATCTAGCTTGGGCTTGTATTTTTTACATATGGTAGATCTAAGGCTAGCATATGCTTATTCTTAACATTTATTTGTGACAATCAATCTGTCATAGACATTTTTTGGGACCTACTTTACTTGTGGTTTTCTCCTTCAGGCACTCCACTGATCGTGAAGTCGCATTGATGATTCTTATGGCATACCTGTCTTACATGTTGGCAGAAGTAAGAACCTTAAATTGGTGGCCTTTTAGAGACTATTTTCAGACATTATATTTGGTGCACTTTTTAATTCCCTCTTTCAGTGGTTGTCATATGAAAAACAGATATCCATCATAAAATTTTCCTCTTTGTTTGTGCATGGTTTTGTATCGCCAATTTAAATGTGAAATCAAACAATCTTTGGCACAACATCCATTTGTCTGACCTCAGCCTAGCGAGGATTTGGTGTAGGCTATGATGATGACGACAATGACAATATTTTTTTACTTCCTGTTGCACAGTTGTCTCATTTGAGTGGCATTTTGACTGTGTTCTTTTGTGGCATTGTGATGTCTCACTACACATGGCATAATGTGACTGAGAGTTCTAGAGTGACTACCAAGTACGTACAGCTTGCAATTGTTACTTAATGATTCCATTTTTCTCTTCTTAGTTGGTGTTGGTTGAAATGCCTCACATTTTATAATTGTATGTGTTAGGCACACATTTGCAACCCTCTCATTCATTGCTGAGATATTTATTTTTCTTTATGTCGGTATGGATGCATTGGACATGGAGAAGTGGAGATTTGTCAAGAGCAGGTATTGACCATCCGTAGTTGTATATGGTTAATTGAATTTAAATTATTCTTTGATCCTCAAATACGCTTACATTGTATTTGGTTTGTGAGTTATAAAATTGCATGCACGCCTTATGTTCCTTTGCAGCCCTGGAAAATCAGTTGGAGTGAGTTCAATATTGCTTGCCATGGTTCTGGTTGGGAGAGCAGCATTTGTCTTCCCTTTATCCTTCTTGTCTAACTTAACAAAAAAAGTTCCACGTGAAAGGATTGACTTTAAAGAACAGGTGAGTTTAATGCATATTGAGTTATTTAACCTGTGCAATTTTACTTTGTTTTGTATATCTAGATGATGAAAAACTTATAGATTGCAATTCATACTTTGTCAAAGCCAGATCACGATTTGGTGGGCCGGTCTTATGCGAGGAGCTGTATCAGTTGCTCTTGCTTATAATCAGGTAAACCACATAATGCGGGACTTACTGACACCCAAACCTTGAAATCTTTAAGCTTGTTAATGTTCTAGCATTTTCTCTATGGAAAATACAAATGGTGATAACTCTGGAACATCAAATTGCTGCAAAAAAGTTCTATTTTAGTAATGTTCATTTGACATATTACAATTAACTGGTGACACTAGCTACTAATTTGTAACTTGACTCGCATATGCAGTAAAACCTTATGTGAAATGAGATATACTTGATTTTAAATATTAAATGTACTGTAAGTTATCTTCTTCTTTCACCTTATATGAATTTGGGTTAAGAATATATTTAATTATATTGGTCACATAAGCGTTTTACAAATGTATAGTTTCAATACTGGCAATTGATAGTTATTCTTAACTGCGAAGTAACGAGGGTGAAAATGACATTATCTTGTAGACTAATACTAAGTAATTGGTTTAATAAGTATAGAAATTAACCATAGCTCTGGAAAAAAATTTAAAGCATAAACTACTGATATTATTCCTCCTTCTATCAGTGAACTCTTTGTGAAGTCATTAACTGACATTTCACCTTTATTTTCCCTCCTTCATCTTATGGTTTGCCATTTTATTGGGATTTGATGACACAATTTTATAGGAAATGCCCACCTTGGTTGTTTATCCTTTACGGTTCTGCTTCTGAATTGAATGAACAACATTTAACATATCTGATTGTGGTATCTGTTATGAAAATGTAAGATTCAAATTATCAACTTTTACCTGTGTAACTGAGATGTTGCACTTGATGGCAGTTCACAATTACTGGCCATACACAGCTTCGTGGAAATGCAATTATGATCACAAGCACCATTACTGTTGTTCTATTTAGCACATTGGTAAGACAAATTTTATTATATTGCAGGTGGTTTTCGCTAAATTAAAATTATCTCTATTGGTTGACATGTGGCTGGCTGTATTTTCAGTTTGTGGTGATTTTGATGATAGTTTTGGAGGATGATGTAGGAAAATAAAAAAATGATAGCTGTCACCTCAATCTGTTGGTTAGGTTGGACTAATTGGTTTTTGTGGTGAGCCAAATATCCTATTTATAGTCACAGTTAAGCGTTAGAGACAGGATTGTAACTTGAATACTGCTTCTCATTTGCTTGATTGGTTAGTAATGGATCTTGATAAGTTTGAAAATCATGCATGGGTGATACTTATGCCAGTTCTTCTATAAATGTCAAAATTTTGATGGATGGATGCCCTTCTTGACACCAACCCTCATCATTTGTTCGGGCTTGGAACCGGGCAACATTAACCCCCATCCTCTGTCCGGGCTTGGGATTGGCAATGGAGGAGCATGGTTGGAGTTGTCCATTACTTTGATTGTTCAATCATTATAATTTATAACTTGAAGTTTATGACAGTACGGATAAGATTTTTAGATTCTGATCTGACATTAGTAGTTTGATTGTCACGTTTGCTGCTTACAATGAACCTCTCATGCTGAGGTGCAAGGTTTTATCTAGTTGAAAAATAATTGCACTTTTCTCTGTTTATGATTGAAAAGCCTAACTTCCTTTAACTTTACCATGTCAACAACTATCAGGTATTTGGTTTATTGACCAAGCCATTGGTGAGATTGCTCTTTCCTCCACATATCAGGCGCATGAACAGCCTCTCATCAGACCCTGGAACTCCAAAATCTTTTCTAGCGCCATTACTTGGAAATGGCCAAAGCTCTGAGGCCGAATTGCCTGAAGCAAATCCCCCGAGGCCCAGTAGCCTACGAATGCTGCTGCAAACTCCTAGCCGCAGCGTTCACCATTACTGGCGCAAATTCGACGATGCTTTTATGAGACCAATGTTTGGCGGGCGAGGTTTTGCGCCCTATGTGCCAGGCTCTCCTACTGAGAGGAGTGTTGAACCTGCCTGGTAGTGAAACTGATTACCAACGATGGAAAATTGGTTCAATACAAAATGTGTAATTATGTTTTTGTACAGCTATTATTGGTTGCCTTCAATCACCTGGACATGATTTTGCGGCTTCATGGTCATTCAGAGCGGGTGATGAGCTTTCTTTCTTAAAAATATATGTTTCACAAGTAATTTATGTTGCTTTCCAGAAATGTAGTTGTGTGTGTTTTTTGTATTGCAGTTTTTTGGTTTTCAGAAATGTATGAGGCGTTTGTTTTTTGGGTAATGTATATAGCAGTGAGTGGTGTGTATAATATTTGGAGAAACTTTGTTCTGGGCAAATATATATTTGTTACATACCGATGACTATACATTTGTTACGTGTTTTAAGTGAACTTCCAATATAATGTATTTTGCTTCATATATATATATATATATATATACGCTTTGCTTCAATACATATTGATACTGTTCATATTCCATTCAGACCAGTTACCAGCCATGCTGCCTGCACGCCCAATGTACAACAAATCTCACCTATAATATTCTGTTAGTTAACTTTGTCTACGGTCTGGATGTGTATCATCTAATAACCATTATGAGTTTTGAAAAAAACTACCTAAATTAGTTAAACTATTTACAGTAGAACCCTTAATTGTAAATACAGTGACCAAAACGGAGTGTGCGTTGGGTTAAAGTTCGCATTTTTCGTTACTACATGATGACGGGTTTAGATATATGGCTTTTTTTGGTTAACCAAAGTAGATAATTTGGCTAATTTTTTTTAAATCAAAGTATTCTTAAAAGTTTAAAGACTTACCACACTCAAGGAGGGGTGGGCATCGGTTGGACGGACATTGGATAAATTATTATCCTCGTCCGTCCAAAATTTTGTTAGACAAAATTTGTCTGACCAACTTCGGATATCGAATTGTCTGTCGAGCCCAAGCAGTGTACGCGGACAGTCCGAAGCCCTCTATACTGCCGCTGCCTCTGCCGTTGCCTCCCCTCCACCGCCGCGCTTTGCGTTGCCTGCGAACCTCCGCTAAAACCGTTGGAATCGGCTTCGCGAGCCTGACGCATCTACAACGTCGACGTACTCGGCGAAGGTGGCGGCTCACCGAAAAATAGCTAAACAGAGGCGATCGGTGGTGGGTGACTAAATTCGGCCGGCCTAGGCAGAGATGAGCTCCGCTCTTGTCGGGGAAGGCCGTGGGAGAGTTGGCAATGTCAAAGCGGTGACTGGACGGCCACGGTGACCGTTGCCGGCAGCAGAATTGACGACGCGAGCATGTCGCTAAGCTCAGCAATTCCGACATCGTGGAGGTCGGGCGACAGCAGGGGTGCTCGGGGCATCAAGGCAATGCCACGACGGGGCTTGGCGGCGACGATCAGCGGCAGGCGACGTTGAGGACGACCACGACAGGGGGGCGGCGCGGCAAGGGTTTGGACAGGGAAGAGAAAATGGGTCGGGGGTTTGATTGATAGTAATATCGTAAATAAGACTTGACTCGCTCATGTCTCGTGTCAATAATAATAACTAACTTGAAATAAATCCTTAAAAAAATCCATAAAAGCAGAAAAAATCTCATAAAATAAAATAAAATAAATGCTACAACATCATAATGACATTCTATAACTAACAACCCACCCAAATTCCCGGTAATGCATCATAATGCGGTAAACGGCCTAAACTAATTCCATGATCAACTATATATAAAATAGAAAAATAATTGGTATATTCTCATATATTCTGATAATTCATTCTTTTCTATTATATTCATGATGTTATCATCATATACTTAGGTACGCATGACCCTTATTACTCATACACCCGACCAACGTCGACTCAGTACACGTATTCTAAAATATACTCAATTCGAACCGACGATTGAACCGATCAGTTCATAAGCATAAAACCCTAACTCACATCAGAGGTTTTACATTATGTTTATAATGTGATATATTTTTTTCGAAGATGGATCATACAAGTTTATTATTAAATACAACTGAACAACATAGAGGTAAAAATGATAGCAAAAATTCGATTGCTAAAGAAGGAGAATATATAAATAGTACATTATCAAAAAAGAAAAAAATAACATCTGTTGTATGCGCTTATTTTGATAAAAAATATTAGAAAAATAGAGCATCTCCTATTTGTCGTTATTGTGAAAAGAAGTTTGAAGGAACTGAAAGTTACGAAACTACTCATTTATAGAGGCATATTAAAGGAAAATATCCTAATTTTAAAATAAAGAGGATATAAAACATGGACAATTAAATTTTTTGTATTTTTTTAATGTAGGTGAGTTAGATGAAGAATCAATTATTATAATATTTTATTTTTAAGTATATGCAATATTGGACTATATTTTTATGCTAATGATTATTTTAAAATTTCTATACATAGATTATTTTTTGTTTGACTTTAAAAAATTAAAGCAAATTAACTAAATTGTAAGTGATTTGATATAAGTATTAATGTGAATATATAGCTTTAAATTCCTAAATATAAGAATGACTTTTATCCTTTTTATATATGTCATTTTAAAATATTTAAGATATTAAATATCAATTATATATATAAACTTAATTAATTTTACTGTATATTTATATTTTAAAATTTTCATAAACTATAATATTAGTTTTACAAATATTAAAAATATTATATTATTAATATAAAATATCGGATACTCAGTCGATTGTTCAGTCGAACAAAATATTATCCATATTTCCTTTGTTTTAATTCGGTCAAAAATAAGAAAAACACAAGGATTTTCATCAAGCTCAATGCAAAATCATAACCTTTGTCTCATGCCAAACTTTAAATGTTTTGCTTGGGAAAATAAAAACGTTAAATGTTTTGAAACCTAGTCCAACCTTAAGAGAGTGATGATCCAATCCCCTGGCTAAGTTGCATGTCATTCTGATCAATACATAAATAGTTCTTCCTCAAAACATACATATCTAATAAAAAAATTAATCAGATAAACAGTTAGTGCAATTTGTAAAAAACAAAGCCAATGAGACTGCAAATTGGGATTGTAAATTACTATATAATATTCAAATACGGTTTATTAAGTTTTGTAAATACCCACAAGTTACATACATCAAATTGTTCAAAGGAAAAGACCTGTAACAAAGAAAAATAACAGTACTACTTTGCTTCTTTTTTTATTTTCGCCAAAAAACAGGTTCATTTACATTGGCCCATCTTACAGAGTATAAATGCGCAGAATATTGTTCTAGATATTTTTATAAAAAAACTATTGAGAAATAAGGTGGCCATTTCATGGACATCTCTAATTTCCTAGACATAGAGTAGGACACATAGTTACCAAGCCACTCATGCGATCAAGTAGCAGCCTTCTTTGTATTTCAGGAGCTCAACAAGAAACCAAGATACATACTTACTAGGGCAACAAAGCACACAAATAGTGGGGAAATCCCGCTTGTACTTTTAAGTTTGCCTTGCTTTTAAACATTAACTGCAAAAAGAAAATGATTAGTGAGGATTGATGTTAACAAGAAATTTCCAACTCAAGTTTTCACACTTCCAAAATTCAAGCATAAACAGACTCGGATTCATCAATAAATACACATTCTGTAAAGTATGCTTCCTACAAAAAATCTTCCAACTTGGCTAGATATGAGCAAGTTCTGCCCAATCCCTCCTCTCTTACAAACTTGTACCGGCTAAACAAAAACAGCAGTAAGGATATAAAAATTCCCAGAAAAAGGACCTGTGTGACTGAAAGAGAACTTTTTAGCAAAATTAAAAAATTCAAAATCTTTTCTACTGGTTAATGGCCAAATGAACAGAAAATATTGCAAGCCCCTTCAAAATCCAAAGAAATTAGGAGTTATAAAGACAAAATCTTTCAGCAGTTTTTTCTTGGCTTAGATTGCCTACTTAAAATTCAACATGGAAAAAAAGTAATTATCATACAAATTAAATACACCAGCGTAGCAAGCTTACAAGTTCTTCCTTCAACAGATCCCTTTCCACCATGGCAGCGCTCTTCTCCTCTCTCAATTTTGAAATGATCGTTTCCCTCTGTAAATAAAATATGAATTTGTTAAAGAAGTCTCAACAATAATCAAGGACAACACCAACACAAATTTTGAATTTCAAAGAAGAATAAAAGCCAGGAATATTGGTTTTCACTCTGCTCCTAAAAGCCACTCACACAGATCCAAATAGGTGTCTATTAAGTTTTGCTGGTTAACTCAGAAATTGAATAAGGGCAATGTATTTCATCTTAATAGTGGATTTGTTCCACAAAAAGAAACTAGTAATTTATTGGGAGAAACACCAATAATAAATAAGGATTCTTCTATAAATACACTAACACCAACATTAACCATCACTACTTCATAAATAAGACACCCCAGGTCTTCTTCTCTCTTCTTCTTCTTCTTCTTCTCCTTTGACCTTATCCTGGGCTGGGTCGGTGACACCCCAGGTATCAGAGCCGACCCCCAGGTATCAGCAGACTATCATTTCATAGAAATTACCTCTTTTGCATTCCTTTCCAAGTCATGCAGCTTTGCTTGCAAGTCGCCCACCTTAAATCTTGTCTCCTCAGATTCCTAACCTCCACACAAGAAGGGAAGTCAAAAAAAAAAACCAATTGAATTTTCACGCAGCTATAAAAACATTGAAGCACCAATATTTAATTTGACTTCATAAATGCAAGGTCAAGCTACCAGTCCTCTTTTATAGTAGCTAACTCTTACTAGATCAAAAGTTAACCTTGGGGCCAGCAATCTCATTAATAACTTACTCTTAAATAAATTTGAGTGAATGCTGGCATTCATGTATACCTCCAAGAGTGGAAAAGAGAGAGAATTCTTTGGTATATGTGAGTGCATGTGAAAGGTTTGTGTATTAGTTGGTGGGTTTAGTAAGAGCGGACATCACAAGAATCTCAGCCAGCTGTTTGAAATTTACTTAAATTATTCAATTTTACATAGATAACCCTTGAAAAGACAAAAAAACATTAAGGTAACTTGTTCACTCCATAATAGCAGTAAAAAAGGACAGATCAACAAGGAAATATTAAAAACAGAGGGCAAACATCCTTACAGAAATTGATGGTGAGCTAGATTTGACAGCAATAAGATTATGATCTTCATGGTGTGAAGATACTTCTTCATCCTCTTTTGAATATCCACTAATGACAAGATAATCATCAACTTCTTGCCTCTCCTTTAGAGATTCTTTCTGAACTGGTACTTCATGAGGTGCTGGCTCCTGCTTTGATGGTCCTCTGAAAACTGGAGCATCAAAAGTTGGCTGGTCTTGCTTCAAAACGCCATTGATGGGAACTAATACTGGAGAGTGAGGTGGACTGACAAGTAATACCCTCATCTTGTTCTCTTGAATATATTTCCCACTATCTTTGGCAAACTGGATGAATAAGCAGTAAGAAACTATTGAGCAACAAATCAAACTGCCAGAATTTCAATATACATACAAGGCTAGATGTAAGATCATCCTCCGTAGACCCAGAAGAGACCACCGTGCTTTGAATTAGAAACTTATCCTTGCAGTGCATTTCTGATGGAGCAATCTTCTGAGCTTGCATGGTAACTACACATTGAAATATGACTAGCTATTGTTGGCATATTATACAAGTAATGGCCCACAAGTACATTTAAAAACTGTTGCAGCAAAAAGAACTAGAATAATGTGCAACGTCACAAAATAAGATATGCATATTTCACGTGTCAAAAACCATGTTGCCTTTTCCAAGACCCAAAGTAATATGAAGTAGAAACATAAGTGTAATCAATATCATGTACTTGAAATACCTTTAATTCCAGAAACTTATATATTTCTTCATTTTCATTGCCATTAATCTTGTTAAGAAAAATGGAGTGCATTACATAATATTAACTTAACACACCTTTTATATACGCAAAAATATGAGGAAGAATAACAACTTATACTCCCCCCCCCCAAAAAAGTTATCCACTTACCCATTAATAGATTCAGTTATACTATCACAAAGATCACAAAAATACCAAATGAAAAAGAAACTTCAAATGAATGATTAGCATTTAAAATGCTTAAAGACAGCTTATAGCATGAAGTGACCAATTCGTTCCAGCTTAAGATGTTAAACTGCCATGTGAGCAAGCAAAGATTTCGTTGTGCATAATGGTAAAAATATAATAGAGAAGAGACAATTCCACCTGTAAACTCACAGACCGATTTAGGTAAAATAATTCCAGTATTTGGGCGTACACAGTATTTCTTTGGAGATGTTGTTTTAACCTGCATAAGTTTGATATGAGAGTTGTAATGTTATACCTGACTTTAAAAAATCAGCTATGGACAGTTCAAAAATAATTTAGAACATCATAAATAACATGCAACTTCCATTTAGTACTCACAATAATTATATATTCTGATAGTCATCAGTAAAATCTAGACATGGAGTTCAGTATGCTGATCTAAAAAATGAGATCAGGGAGATGCGGAAACTTCCATACTGACAAGGAGTAACAACTAGCCAGTGATCAGCTAAAGGTGTACTTTTTTAATAAAAGTTAACACCTGAATCTATATTTTATTACAATATAATCATCACAATGTTATTTTCATAAAATTCAATCATTGAAATTCTTGTGATTAAAACTGAGAAACTTTTAATAGACTAGAAGATGCAAGAACTTAGAAGCAACAAGGTGAACATCAAGATTTTATGGGTTGGAATGTGTAGCCCTCGTACCTAAATAGTAGTCTCAAATGCTACTAAAATGTTTTAAAGACACATTTCTTTACTAATATCTGATAATTGCCTATAGACATGGTTCAAACTTTTAACTACACCCTGCTTCCACGAGTCACCCGATTGCAACTCTTACCAGTTGTGCCGCAAAGGCTCCCCTTCTAATGACGAACATTCTTATAATAACAAGAGAAAATTCACCTTAAAGGCAACATGTTCCTCGGAGTTGTTTATCAGCTGAATAGAGCATGAGCTTTGCTGGTTGACTTCAACTAAAGCAAATAAGAAAGGACAGTAAGTCAAACAATGAGTAAAAGTAGAAAGCGTGCATCTTACAACATAGAACAACATGATCAATATCTGTTGATGAGCATAATAGACCATTCAGAAAGGCACAAGCCAAGCTTTTAAAATAAAGACAACATCATTAACATCTAGACAACCCGTATCAAATTCTACTCCCTTTTACAATTTTGATTACATTAAAAAGTAAACTTTTGAATTCAATGTTCCCACAAAGAGAATCATTACACATTCCGAGGACCATGAAGCTAAAAAATTTTCCAAAGCAAAAAAAAAGATTGAAGCTTGGCAATCAAAATAGCCTAAAACCAATCTATCATCATTCTATACTTAATTGACGAATTCAAAAACCAAATTTTGCAACAAAATAGATTCCATCCGATCTACCACGTTATATGCTCAAATCATCGAATCCATAAACAAAAGATCGAAACATTTCCATAACCAGTTTTGATGAACAAATCACACAATCTTTTTTCTTTCTTTTCTTTTTGTTCACACTTACAAACAAACTTGAGCTCCGCTGGCCGAACCGTCACGAGCTCCAGACTCGTCATTGCTCGTCGTCACTTCTGCAAAACTCTCCAAATCCACCTAGCAACCACCAACTACCTGCAAAAAAGAATCCCCACCAAAAAATAAAATAAAATAAAATCAAAACAGACACCAAATTGAAGGGTGAAAAATGCAGCATTCGCACGAAATCGCTCGGATTCTCAGAGATCTACTGGGCAAAACAAATACTCAGACCAAGAGAGGAAAACAAAAAACCGGAAATGGTAACGAAAATCGGGTTAAGAAACATCGTCAGAACGAGCGGCAAAAAGCAGAAAATCGAGGGATTGAAGATCGCATTGGGAATTCTCGGAGTTTGGATTTGTGGAGTGGAAGGATTTTGGAGAACCTGCGATGTGGATCGGAGAAGGTCGGAGACGAGAGAGATTGACGCAGGTCGGGCGGGAGAGGTCTGGATTTGATGGTCGGCAGTTCCTCGGTCGACTCTTCGGCACGAGTCCAAAGAATGTAAAATACCGAAATTACCCCTCACTTTTTATTTTTGAAAATTTAAAATATCCCCCCCCCCCGAATGAGTTCGGATAGAATATAATTAACGTATATTTTAAAGTACATAATATGGTCCGCCCCTGAAATTAATATATATTCGAATCAAATTCGATCTAAACCGATAAGATACGGATCGGATTGATAGACGGTGAATGTTTGAATTAACTCCTATATCCAACACTAAATGGTGTTTTAACATTTGATTAAATTTAAAATTAAATTTGTGATTAAATAAATAGCTAACTCATGTTTTAGCATATTTGACTTTATCTAACTCGGTTCCACTTAAAATTTTATTGTTTATGTGAAAAACTTGTTTTATAGAGTAGAAGAATTGGAAGCTTGTGACAGTAAATAAAAACTAAAATGAATTAAGTAGGGCCTTGTATCAAAAATCGATTAATTATATATACATGATTTATGGACAATACAACGAGAAACTTATTTAAGTAGGAAACGTTGAAAAACTTAAATCTTGATATATGCTCAAGATTAAAAGTAGGCTTTTGAATAAACTTTTGAGTGCGATTGAAATACCTTTTGTTAACTTTCTAAAAATTTAATACAAATTGTTAGATTTTAATAGATGTTTAATATAAAAAAGTTGACTTGTAATTAAAAGTTTGGTGTGGTTTAATTACCCTTCCACTAATTCTCTTCTCCCCCAATGTCATCTCCGTGGGACCCTTCCACTCTCTTTACTATTTTCTTTAACAAATTCTTTGCCTTATACCTCACGGGTTGGTCCTTCCTGATTACATCATTCTTCTTTTGTATAAACTATTTTTCCTCATTCTAAATCTTCTTTTTTACTGCTTGTTGCTTGTTTCATTACTTTTGTTATTTATTATTCTGATTGAATTTTACCTTACCATCGTATATAGAATCTAGATTGCATAGAAATAATGAAAATATTCATGCAACCTTTTGTATTATTGGAACATACTCTGCCTTATATATATATATATAAGATGATTTCACAAATCAATGTTTATTACACTTTAATTTCATAACTACAAGCATATTTTGAACTTATGTTGTTGCATTAATGTGAGAAAATAAATTTGTATGCAATATAATTTTGATTATTAGATACAACTGTCGTAATTTACGTCATCAAGTCCTAAACTATTAAAATGGTTATGGTAACCATCTAAAGACAACATAACTCCCATATTTTTACTCACGACTTTTTTTATATATTAATCTTGTTATCTAAATGATTTTTTAAATAATTGATGTAATGATTTTATATGATACTAGTGATCTTATCTATACAGTCTAAATAAAAATGATGTTTTTTAATCATCTTCATTGTCATTAATTTTTTACAAGTTAACATTAATGTAAATTATTGTCAATTTTGGTATTTCATTATTTTCTTTGGACATTATTCCACTTCTAAATGGCAGAGTTGAGTGAGGGACATTTACTCGATTCATTAAAGATTATAAAACCTGTTATGGGGGTTTTATTTGAATCAGTGGATGAGGCTTACTCCTTTTAATGAAAGATAAGAGTTATAAATATTCCTTAACTTTATAATTTGTTGAAACTTTGGTCCTTGTTTATAGGGTAACTAAACAAGCGAGCAAGTCGAACTCAGCTTGTACTCGAAGTTGACTCAAATAACTCAAAATTCATTCGAACTCGAATCAAGATCCTACAAGCTTTAAACATATATATTCAACTTTGGTCCTTGTTTATAGGGCAACTAAACAAGCGAGCAAGTCGAACTCAGCTTGTACTCGAAGTTGACTCAAATAACTCAAAATTCATTCGAACTCGAATCAAGATCTTACAAGTTTTAAACATATATATTCAGAATCGACTCGAACATTTTTTTATATTATTTGAGTTCAATTCAAGCTCCAATACACTTAAACTATTTAATTTTAATGAACTTGAAACCAACTTTACAACTTGCATGTTTTCTTAGGGGAAAAAGAGATGACTTTGGTGATGAAGATGATTCAACGTGATAGTGAAGTATATAATTGTATAGAGACATTTGTATCTAAAGCTAAAAACATATTATTTGTGTGAATTTTGGAGTTATATTTTGGAATCTAAAGTGAGACAAAAGAGTTGATCTTTTGTCATATTTTTGAAGTTATAATTGGAGTTACATATCAAGATTTCATTAAATGGTTATTTTTATGTAAATATTTTTTTAATATCCAATTAACGTACGCATGAGCTTGGGGGTAGTTATGGTAATCATCATGTCATGACAAAGCAATGCATTAGCATACACTCGTCGGTGCCGACGTAGGTTCATTGTGATCAATCAACAACAGTCCCCAACTGTTTGGAGAGAAAAACAATGAAAAAATGCTAAGCTAAGATGAAAATTTTCCATCTAGCTTTTGAAGAATATAGACATATGTTACAGAGATTTTACTATTCATTATTGATTTTTAAATTAACCTTATTTTTTCATTAAGTTGTTTATTTGTGGTTTCAACTTTGGATCTCATTAAGTTTAATTAGAGTTTAGTACATACTTGGCTTATTACACTTCCTAAACTATACTAAAAAACTCAACTTTTGACCTACACTTGCAATGAACATCAAGTGCTAGCTAATGAGGTTCAACTAATTTCTTCTCATGCATGAATTTCAATTGCTTCTGATATATTTTTAATGGAAGTTATAAGTAGACACCCCTTTACAAGAACAAAGACAATAGTGAATACTTGTACCATCATTCCTCGGCTGTTTTCATACTTGTTCTCCATCATTGTATTGATTTGTTCTTTGGCATTAACCATGTTAAACCAACAATTTGATGTTTGTGAATAGAAAAGTAACTTGCAAAAATAACAATAATAATCAAAGGGGCATTTAACTTGGATAATGATATGAAGTCATGGTGTGGACCAGTGATACCTCAAACAAAGGAACATCATCCATGGATTTCTAGTCTTCTTTATCGAAAGAGTGACCTTTTACACAGACCACAAAACATGGTCTGGAAACATGAATTGACATTCCAACCTAAAGATACCCATCATTTAGGGATTGCTTAGAAAGTTTTATTGACAAAAAGTTATTTTCATAATAATCCCATGAGTTCAAATTTTTTGGCTGGTCGATCAGGAAAATTAATTTTTATTTTTATTTTAAAACTCGAAATCTTCATTGTCATTTTATTGTACCAAATAATTATCAATACCCTCAATTCTCACATCTCCTTCATAATATTGCACTGTTGTAATAAGTAGTTGCATGAATCATAATCGGTCGTTAAATCAGTGATGCGTAATAACAACAGAAATGATCAAAATTAACCACTATTCCTAGAAAAAATAAAAATCTAATTAACTAAGGAAAAATCTAAAATAGAGAAATTAAACACAATCAATAATCAATTTATTATCAAATATATTCTATGTATAAATAAATAACCTTATAGGCAAACAAAATAATACCCTAATAACTTATTCTCAAAATACCCTGAATATAAAAACTATATATAAATCCTTAATAGAAAAAAATATACATGCCTTGCGACAATCAGCCGAGGTAAAAAAAGAAAGAATCAGAATAATTCAAGCAAAAAATGGGTTCATTTTGAATCAAAAGAAAGTAAAGGAAATAAAACATTCAACCTAACTAATGATTAATAATTATAACTTACACCTTATGTATATTTTAACCTTCAAGTAGCTATATATGAAAGCAAATCAGAATCACTATGCATCCATTGTAAACACTAGTGTGAGTCAATGGGGAAAGAGCAGCTGCCATGGTAGACTTGGAGGCAGCCATGGCATTGAAAGACCCAGTTGAACCTGGAACCTCTGCATCCGGATTAGGAGGGCTAGGGTTGGAGGGGATGATAGGGGCAGATTCCACCGGAGGAATGCCGGTGTCGCTGACTGGAGAAGGGAAGAGAAGGCCGGCATTATCCGGGGCCGGCTCCGGCGAATTCGGAAGTGTAGTTGGAGGTGCTGAGATGGTGGAGATCATCAATTCTACACCTTCTACACCTCCAATGTTATTAGAGGGCAAAGTGGTAGCAAAAGTTGTAGTGAAAGTGTTGAGTGCAAGAGCCATGGCAATGATAAGTGGCATGGAGGAGGCCATGAATGGATTGGAAAGGAGGTTTGAGAGTAGGGGATGGTGAAGGATTGATATAAAAGGAGAGTGTGAAAGGAAGGAAGTAGGTGTGGGGACAAGTTCAAAGAGTGAGAGATTGAGATTGGTTGATGGTGGAGGTTCACAGCTGGGAATGCTTGTAAACAAGAGACAAGTGAAACCCAGGAATTATTCCTTCTAAATTCCTTCAAAATATATCATTTTTACAATATCTAATTGAACATTGGGATGGGGATCAAAATAGTACAAGAATTTGTAAATTTTTAAGTGGTTGATCAACTTTTCTAAAAGCTGAGTTTGGAGAAAATGTAGGTTATTTTAAGAGAGATAATTAGGTCTATCATCCTAAAATGATGCTAGTACATGCCTAATGAAATGATTTTTGATTGTCGTCCTAATCTTGTTTACATAAGTTTTAACTACATAAACTATATATATTGTTGATGTGGAGCTCGATTATATCATTGGAGAAATCGTTATAAGAGTCATTGAGGTAATGTGAGTGTTCGGATTGGTATTTCAACTTATGATGTAAATTCTCTAGTTGTTAATAATGAAACCCTAATCTGGTTTAATGGAGTAGACAATATATCGAACATCATTAATTTTTTATGTTCTTCATATGTTTTTTGCGCATTATTAGTATCTATTTTTGTTTCAATAAGAATTTTTTGGAATTTCATAAAATGTATACCACAAATTGAGAGGAGTGCCTAGATGATTATTGTTTGTGTTTCAATAACCTTTCTAAAATTTGACTTTTTTTAAAGCTTCAAACATATGTAGAAAATGTTGTTAAGGGTAGAAATGAATTAAAATTATTTGATTCTTTAACAAATTTGGTTATCCTAGCTAGGTGCAATAATATATTAAGATGAAATGCAAAATGTTCAATTGGAAACAATTAAAAATGTGTATTGGATGATCCAAATATAAGATGCAGGGAAGAGAACTTTATATTAATTAATACAGGGGATGTACAAAGTTTAAATTACATATATCATAAATACAATAAGGTTGGATTAATTTTTAATCTTTTGTTATAAAACAATGGTATCCTAATTAGGCATTCTTGCATTACTATGCAATCCTTAACAACCCATTCTACCTAAAGACATAAGGAAAAAAGAGCATTGATTTTCAACTATGGTCATGAATGTTTTTTTCCCTAGTAATTATGACCATGAATGTTAGAATTTAGAAAATGTCAATAAACAATGCACCAACTGCACTAGTCTTGTATACTTTGTATTTTTTTCTCTATTAATCCCTCAAATCAAGGCACCTATGGTGGGAAGAGATGGAGCATATGTATGGGAATGTTGATTTGGAAGACTTCTATAGCTGGACACCATTTGATGCCCTAATAGTCTCCCTTGATTGATTTAATATTATTGCCTGTTAGGACAGGTACTTCTGTTGTTACTTGTAACTGTGGATAAGACACTTGAGTAAATCAAAGCTGGGAAGCAATTAAATATTCATGATTGGCATATACAATCATTTTAGACTTTGATTTGCACGCGGCCTTTTGTACCTGCGCCATTCTTTTTAAAGTACTCAAATCCACCTCCCCCCACCCCACCACAAAAACAATGGTATAATTAGTTTGTTGTTAATTAAGCGTGAACATTTCATGAAAAGTGGTATAAATGTCAAATAATAAGATAGGCTTTATAAAAAAAATGACCTTATAAAAACCAAAAATAGGAATAAATAGAGGTGAGTATGACAACCAAATGATCGAGCTCAACCTATCTCTTAAGTGTATTTTAAAAAAATTTTGCAGTTAAAGCAAAGATTAACTCATGATAAAATTACAATAATCCTTAAAATTAATCTCATATCGAGCATCTCTTCAATAAGATGCAATATATTAATGAGAATATACTTATGATTTTTAACTTATCCAATCACTCTTAAAATGATGACTTAGACCGTAATTTACTATTTTTCGAGTTGAGTCCTAAAATTAGCACCACCTGCCAAAACAAGATGTAGTAAAACCATAATAAATTGATGATTAATATTACGAGAATCATGGCTTGAACGACTTGCTAAATGGAATATTGTGTGGTTGATAAATTTTATTATGTTTGAGCTCATTGTATTGTTACTATTTTACTAGAAAACTATTTAGTGTAGACGTGAAATTACTATAATACGTTTTATGGGTCAGACTGAATTCTTAGAGCAATAATTAGCACCATATAGTTTGTTTCCCCTCCAATCCATTTCAGTTTTTCTTATAAAATCACTTAATAAAAGTAATGTACCTAAGCATTTGTATATTAAGGTATTTTATTCTATTAACAATTTTCCTAAACAATTGAGTTTCATATTTCTGAATCAAAATGACCTCCGTTTTAGGTGCCGAAAGGCAGGTTGTCACATTTCCTCCAACATCAATCTCAGTTTTGTATTTATTTATTTTATTCTATTTATCAATTTAAATTATCTTACTTTATGCTTATTTAGAAGTTAAAAATCACACTTACTAGCTTAAAAAATTATGTTTATAGGATGAGAACATGCTCATATGCTAAATTTACGCTTTCTGGTTCATAACCCTTATTTTTATTGTTCATTAAGTACAATATTTATATAAAATCTCCTAACTAGTTAATTAGTCTAATTAGTTAGTCTCACATCTAATACTTGCCGACATGAAAACTAATACATTAATTAGTAAAGATGTGTTTACAATCTTCATCTTTGTTAATCACTATGAAGAAATAATTATGCGTATCAGTTTACACTAATTTGATTAGACCATTATAGGTGGTATCAGAATTATCCAAGACCGTGTTGGTGATTATGTTTAAGATACTTGATGATAGAGAATAAGTCACAATGCTAAATAATAAATATGGGTAAAAAAATAATTTAAATCTAAACCTTGTAACATAGATTAGTATCTACGTGCGGTTAATATATGCCCGGATGTGAATTTATCCGTCTATTTAGATTATATAAGCTTAAATTTTAAATTTTAGACAAAAACCTTTCTCTTAAATTAAATTTAACTATGAAAGCAAGAGATTGGTCCCACAACATCCGAAAGCACCCAATAAACTTCCCCGCCAGAAACCAACCAACGGCCACGATCAAACATATGGGACCCACACGACAATAAAATAGTTAAAAAAAACACAAAACAATTTCACGTCTGTTTTCCCGCTGCTCCGTCGCCGGCGATTGTCCCACCACCGCCGGCGATTGTCCCACCACCACCGGCTCCGGCCGGCCCTCGTTGGGGCCTCTTCTCCCTCCCATTTCCTCTTTTAGCGTTTTGGTGGTTGTGCTTGTAGTTGTTTTAGTTGTCGTTGTGGTTTGTATGGATGGTGTGCATGGGATGTGGATGTGTAGACTTTTGTATTTGATCTTTTGAGTTCTTTCTGGGTGTGTTTGGTTTGCAGTTTGTTATACTTTTGTAGATGGGTAGACTTTGTTTGGTTGGAGAAAGCTGTGTATGCTCATGCTATGGTTCATGCTATGGCAATGGTAGTGGTACTTGTTTGAATCTGTTTGATGTTCTAGGTGTTATTGCCTTGTTGTAGACGTTGTGATTATGGTTCTGCATTATTTTTGGCTTGCGCTTTGATTTTTGCCCTTGCTGAGTGCCTTTTCGTTTTGTTGGTAGATGCCATATGACCATGTTTTTGTTAGAAACGGGTTTGTGAAATCATTTGTTAGCTACTTTGCCCTTTATTGCTCTGTTGGTGAATATGGCTGCGCGGTTGATCCCTTTCTTTTGTTTTACTTGTTCATTAATATGTTAATGTAAATATGTCTGTGTGCACTCTATAATCACAAAAAAATTTTCTAAGTAAAATGACCATTTTACTGATATTTTGCTCTGTTGGTGAATATTGCTATGTGGTTGATCCCTTTTTGTTTGCTTTACATGTTCATTAATTAATATGTTAATGTAAATATGTCTGTGTGCTGTGTGTTAAAGAAAATTTGTTTTCAAAATAAACGGCCATTTTACTGATTTTTTTGGCTTAATATTTCCTAGCTCATGGCTGGTCTACATTAGAGACCGATTCATTGTTCTGTTTTGGGGATCATTTCTTGTGGGTTCTGTTGCACATTTATCACCTGAAAGGTTGATGCTTGGCAACCGTTGGACTTAAGCATTGTGTATCATGTGTTTCATGACAAGCCCCGCTTTACTGGGGGTTTCCGTACATTTTAGCAGCAAAAATGTAAAGCTCATGATGTTACTATGGATTGTACCCACCATGGCGAGCTAGTTTTGAACTTTGTAAAAGTATAAGAACGTAAATGTTGCAAATGCGTTTATTTTCGTGTCTTCGTGACTTTCAATGTGACGGAACTCATATGGGAGAGAATATCTCCAACAATGTGGACACTTTCATGGCCGCATTTTCCCCCGGGTCATTCGGGAGACTACTTTAAAGGTCACTTGCCGTGTTGAAAGAGATGGAATGCAACAAGGAGGAGGCCATTAGGGCCAGGGACATTGCCGTAAGTAAAATGCAAAACGAAGATTATGTTGGTGCCCGCAAGATTGCTCATTCCTGGACTAGAGATTATATCTCAGATTTTATCGGTTTGTGATGTGCAATGTTCTGCAGAGATCGAACTTGGTAATTTTGAAAAAGATTGATATGGAATCCTCCAAGTAGATATCACAGCCGACCTTGCTCTTTTGCTTCATCCTGATAAAAACAAGTTTTGTGGCGCCGAGGCTGGTTTCAAGCTTATTAGGGAAGCACAAAGGAATTTACTGTACAATCAGAAAAGAATGGAGCATAATAAGAAGAGAAATGCGACATTCCCAAATGCTTTCAGGAAGGGTCATTCTCAACCTGTCAATGGGGTACAACAAAATTGGCGTAATAAAATAATCATGTGTTGATGAGCCGTCCGCAGAATTCTCGTACGGCTCCTCAACAGTAACAAGATTTAACTACTTTCTGGACATGGTGCCCCTTTTGGGGTACTCAGTACTACTACTACACATTTGTCATTGGTAGAGGCATCCGTCTGCCCAAAATGCTTAAAGCCCCTTTATTGCACATGGATGTGAATACCCATGGCGGACCTAGTTCGCACACACTGCATGAACCAAGGCAGCCTCCAAGTAATCAGAAAGGCGAAGTTTGTGGTGTGAATACTTGAAATATTGACCAGCAGAGTGCTGCAAGAAATTCATCTGACGGGAACTTGGGGGCTCATGTTGGGACAGAGACTACTGAATCTGAATTTCCTCAAAAAGACCAGTCCTCTGCTGAAGCTGTTAGTGGGACTAGAACTAAGGTGGGAGCAGCTGAAATTAAAGTTCAAGGTTGTGGGTTAGAAGGCAAAAGTGTGAATGGAACCCATTTCTTGCTGAATTGTCAAATGGTTGGAGGTGGCAGTATTCAAAGAAAGGAGCACTTATATCTAGTGAGGGCAAGAAAAATGTGGAGGCAACTGAGGAGTTCAACTCCTCTGCTCGTAAGAATAATGCAGCTTCATCATGTTGTCCACGGCGGTGAGAAATTACAAAGCAGCGTGCCAAATATAGCGAACAGTTTATGAACGCTGATGAGGGTGAGGATTTGGTAATTTTGCGTCCAAAAGGTCAAAGATATATACACCTGGTGGTGAGGCCGCCTCCTGTGAAAATGCAGGGAAAGCAGATAAGGAAGCTAATACTGTATTTAAGAATGTTGTACCTAATGGAAGATTAGATGAGCATGCTAACAGGCTTCCACAAGGTGCAAGAGATGCAGTGAGGACAAAGAAAACTTCCAAGATGCATGACAATTTAGACCGTGATTTTACAGTGAGAAGGGGCGGTGAGACCCAGAACAATCAAAATGTCGTTACCTACCTTGAGCCTGAATTTTATGACTTTGATCAGGACAGCAGAATCATCCTTTCGGCTCGATCAATATGGTCTCTTTATGATGATCAAGAAGGTATGCCTAGATTCTATGCAATGATAAAGAAGATAGTTGATTCCCTATTTAAACTATATTTTACATGGTTAGGTCCCCTTTCCCCTGTGTAAATTCAACCAATTGTGCTGTGGAGGTTCTTGTTGCATGTGGGGCGTTCAAGTTAGATGATACAGGAACCAGTGACAATGTTTCCATGTTCTCTCACCTTGTTTCCTCTGAAAAAGCTACAGCCATGGACATTTACCATATTCCGCCAAAGAAGGATGATGTCTGGGCTCTTTTTTAAGAACTGATGAGACCATAAAAACGGTGGCTTCGAGATTGTAGAGATTCTTTCCGACTATACTGAGGAGCGAGGAGTCCGAGCCGCGCGTTTGATGAAGGTGAAAGGCTATGTGAGTCTATTCCAGCTCTACCCGAGGGGTATGGGTGTTGACACTTTTCGAATTGCACCAGAAGAAATGCAGAGATTCTCTCACAAGATACCCATTTACCGATTGTCTGCAAAAGAAAGAAAGGGTCTTCCTGAAAGGTCAGCCGAGTTGGACCCTGCTGCTCTCCCTGCTGGACTCGAGGAGTTTGAGCGTATGAAACTTTCAGAAAATCTGAAATTGGGAGATCAAGCATTGAACCGTGGTCCAGAAACGGCTAGTAGTCTTACCCGCAACCTCTCATCCAGAGCCTTTTGGTGCCAGGAACGTCTCCACCGGCGTCGCTCCCAGGAGCTAAACTTTTTTCGTTAGCTGCTCTGTTTAGAATTCCATGATTTTGAGACAAAATCTGTCTACGATTTTCGGCGAGGACGAGTTTTGGGCGCTGCACAGCGAAGAAGATGGGATGCCCAAGTACTATGCCCATATTGAAAACGTTGACACCGGGAGAGCTTCTCCATAACCGTAAGGTGGTTTGAGGTGATAGCGGCCACCACAGAGGTGAGCAGGTGGTCCGGGAGCGGGACCCCCCATTGGTTGTGGTAACTTCAAGCTTGGTAGCTATGACATCTTTGATACAGCATATACATTCTCCCATCGGATGTATCCATTGCAGTTAACTA
>JAURVB010001890.1:0-28779 GCA_033002965.1 Piper betle
CTTACTTTTCCATTTTAACACTCATCAATCAACCAATTTCATAATTTTTATTAAATTACACACAAACATACAGACACGTCAAAAACACGAAAATTCATCTAATTATCTAGTCTAGCATGCTACCCTAATAATTACAAAACTTAAGAATTTACATCGGAATAATTTATACCTCGCGTCGTCGAAAATTGCGATGACTAGGCTTTCCGTTTTGTGACTCGAAACTCGAATTCGGCACCTAGCGGCGTCCAAAGTCCGATCGGATTCGACCGGGTACGTTCGGCGGATGATCCGGCGAATTTCCCACGAATCCAATTTTTCGGCGGTTCCGGCGAGTGTCGGCGGCTTTCCAGCGAGTTCGGCGGTTTCGGCGATGATTATGGACGGGCAATCAGGGGTCTATCGGCACCAGCTCGACGAGCTTGGTCCGATGGTGGTGTCAAACAGGGTAGCCAGGGTGGCGATGGCTGTCGGCGGCGGCGACGGTGTGCTCCGATCGGGGCTACGGCCGGCCTCGATGGCGGTCGGGTTGATGGGCGAAATGTCGGCGAGGTCAAGGTGGTGGTCGTCGGGGTCACGGTGGTGACGGCGCAGCCCAGACGGCGGCGAATCGACAATGGGGGAGTCGCGGCTTGTGGGGTGATTCCGGCGTCGTGGCGGCGAGACGGTGGCCGGGGTGGGTCGTGGCGGCACGGCGACTGCACGGCGAGGTGGGGCGGCGTTGATCGGCGGCTGTGCGGCATTGGCAGCGGCGGCGGCGGCGACCACAGTGGGCGGCGGTGGTAGGGTTTGGGTGAGGAAGTGTCGGGAGGGAGAAAAACACCCCTAGTGGCAATCTCGTAAATAAGTATTGACTCAATTCCTACTCGAGTCAAAATAATAACTAGTTCGTAATAAATTCTAAAAAAAATCCAGAAAAATATGGAAAAATCTCATAAAATAAAACAAACACAACAACATCCAAATGACATGCTATATAACTAATAACCCACCCGAATACCATCTAACGCGTCCTTATGCGTTATTCAGCCTAAACTAATTCTACGGTCACAACATAAAAAAAATAAAATCATCAACTGTATACTCTCATATCTACTGATAACTCAGTTTGCTGATGCGTATCTGACGCTATCATCAATACTTAGGTATACAAGAACCCTCACAGCACGTGCACACGGTCGGCCTTGGCCCCACACACGTGTTCTGAAAGTTGAACCAACTCAGACCACGGTCGAACCGACCGGCTAACGATTATAAAACCCTGACTCGAGTTGCGGGTTTTACACATATTTATTATTATTATTTTTTAAAAAACTAAACTTTGATCTAGGTCGTCTAGTTACAAGGGCGTTCTAGATCTTTTTTTTTAAAAAAAACTAAACTTCCCAACACGAGAGGCCGCCATCCTACTATAGCCGCTGCCTTGTCGTGCTCCACCTTGACCCCGCAGTCCCGCCACGGCCGCTACCCCGCTGCGCTCCACGTCGACCCCATCACCCCACCGCAGACGCCCCTCCTCTCTGTTCCCTCCTCCCCACTCCGCTAAAATTCATAGAATATAGCCAAGATCCCCACGTTTTCCAAATTTCTATGCATTTTTTCTTTTATGCGAGCCCTCTTAGCTCAGAGGTTAGAGCATTGCATTTGTAATGTGATGGTCATCGATTCGATTCCGATAGTTGGCTTGTTCTATTTGTTCTATTTTTTCATGATTGAAAATAACAACGTCTTCTTGCCGCGGATGCCCCCGCCTCGCTGCTGGACGGGGGCGTCTGTGACAAGGTGGCAGCCACAAAAATTTTGTTTTTTGTTTTTTTGCTACACGACCAAAACTGGCCGCCGCCGGCCAGGTCCGGCCACTACGGGCTGGACTTAGCTGTCCCCTGACCAGATCTAGCCGGGGGAAGGCTAGATCTAGCCTGTGGGGCTAAATCTGGTCGCACAGAAAAAGAAGTAAACGACCGATCTTTAGCCACGTGGCCCGATCCAGCCGTAGTTGGCCATGTTTTGCTGCCACACGGTCGGATTTAGTTGGTGGGCAACCAAATAAGGCCACCCATGACCTTTTTTTTTTGGAAAACAATAGATCTGGGTCATCCTTGTAATCAGACGGCCCATATCAAAGTCCGTGGTAGAAAAAATTTCTGCCTCGTGCAGCACCTCAACACTTCTCATATATATATGAGATGTGATTGAGTGAGCCAGTGGCAACCCCAAACTTTAATCTTGGTCGTCTGATTATAAGGATGACCTAGATTAATTATTTAAAAATAAAAATAAAAAACCCTACCATTCCCCCTGACATAGCCACTGACGGCCTAGCCAAACAAATCCAGCCATGTCCAGCCACCTCCCAGGCTAAAGCTACAGTAGGATCTAGCCGCGTGGTCTTATGTGGCAACACGACTAGATCTGGCTGCTGTTGGCCAGACTTGGCCGTCCTCCGGCCATATGCACCTTAAAAAAAGATCTAGCCACCGCCGGCCAGTTTTGGCAACCATGGTTGGACCTGGCTGTTCCCTAGCTAGATCTAGTTGGGGGACGACCAAGTCTAGCCAAAGGCGACCAACACACTTATTTTGTAAAAAATAGATCTTGCCTCCGCCAGTCAAGTCCAACCGCCATAGGCTGGTCGAGGGACAGCCAGGTCAAGTCAATGATGGTTGGACCTAGCCGGCGACGACCAAATATGGGTGCGCGTTTAAAAAACACATATCTATTACTTAAGTATTGTTAAACTTAAAATCAAGTGGGTTTTAATTAGATGACTTAAATTTATTATGTCTATTACAACTATGCTTTCCTAGTTTCAAAATTGACTATTTTACTATTTTAGTGATTTTCTTGTAGTTATTGGAGGTCAGACTTAGATATGTTTTGTATTTAGTAGAAATAACTAACTAAAATCATTAGAATTATTAGTAACCACATATCTAGTAAACATCATTAGCCTAATAAAAGGGTAAAATTATAATTTAATTTATTTTATGAAAAACAAATAAAGAGTAATATTATAAAATAGTTAAAGGGCATGTGGTGGATCCTAATTAAAAGAATTCAATAGGAAGTTATTAATTTTATATATTATTAGGACATGTAGCAACACTAAGTTAAAAGTATTTGGTTTATATTTATAAAGAAGATTTGTTACACTTGTTATTTTCTTATATGTTGTATTTGATCATTATATAATTAATTAGTTTTTTCATGTCTTTCTACATATCTATAGACTCTACTTTTTTAATAAAATTAGCTAAAGACCTGAGCGATGCGTGAGGCATATTTGAAACTTATTAATAATCTATGTTAAGAATATACAAATTATTATATTATTATTTTATATAAAAATGAATATTTATTTAATTTTAAGAAAAAAATAGTTGTATTCACATATTAAAATTTATTTTAATTTTAATAAATAAATATTTTTAATAACTAAATAGAATTTATTTTTTAAAAGATTTTTAATTCGAATAAAATTATACTGAGTCTTTATATAAATAACCATATGTACATAAATAAATATATAAAATCTGCAAAATTGAAATTGAATATATATTTTCAAGTAACAAACTTTGATTTGATAGTATAAATATATTAAAATTTAGTAATATTTTTAAAATTCCTAATTTGCATAGAATTATAATCCAATATTTTTCTAATAATAAATAATAATAATAAATTTCAAATTAATTATTAAGCCCCCCATGAAATTATTGTCGGGCCAGAATTAACCACGATAAAAAGAAAGGCTTAAATACGATGAGAAAAAAAGCACTTCAATGTAAAAAAGAAAAGTAGTTGATTAACTCGGATACTTAACGTTGATAATACTATTAACTATTACTTTGGTGGCTCGGTTTAAACAACGAACCTGCATGAGATAAGCTTTCCCTACCTACAAAATTGCATACAGCGTTAACATACATGCAGGAAGTTTTCCTTATCTCAAAAAGTAGAAGCTTTGCTTTCTTGGTTCTTACTTACTAATTCTGTGTTTCCTGATCATGCCTTCATGAGTTGTGCCCCCACTATATGAGAACGTCGTCCAGTCCTGCCCATATAATTCGACGTCGTCCCATGTCTCGCCCCCGATGTCTCTTACGTCAAGAAGATGCCGGCGATCACAGACCAGAAGATGTCCGACCGTGGCAAGTATGTCGCCGGCCAATGCTTCGAGTAAGATCCGGCATGTTGCCCCCTGTGTCATCGACATTATGTTGCGCCACCCCTTTTTCATGTATATGTAATTATGAACTTCTCATGAAGTATGAAGATTTAGCGGTGAATCTATCTTATGATAAATTTAATACACCGATTAATTTGATATTTTATTTTGTTTTTCTCCCCTTCCCATTAAAACATTATAGTTTATATGTATGTTCTCTCTAGATTAATCCAGTTTGTGTGTTAATTTGAGATTAGTTTTGTAAAACCCATGATTCAAGTCAGGATTTTATAATCTGAACTAGTCGATTCGATCGTTATTTTCAGTCGGGTCAATTTCAAAACACGCATACCAAGCTGAGGCTAGTTTTGGGTTATGAACCATGAGAGTCATGTGTGCCCAAGTATATGATGATAACACCAGTAAGACAGTAACAAAATGAGCTATCAGAATATATGAGAGTATGCCAAAATTTTTTAATTTATTTTAATTAAATTGTAGAATTATTTTTACGCCGAATAACGTATTAGGGCGCGTTACAAGCAGTTTGTAAAACCCACGATTCGAGTTAGGGTTTTATATTCAGAACCGGTCGGGTCGACCGTTATTTTTCGAGTTGAGTCAGTTTCAGGACACGTGTACCGAGCCGACGCCGGTCGCGTGTATGAGCTATGAGGGTCATGCGTACCCAAGTATATGATGATAACGTCATGAACACAGCAGAACAGAATGAGTTATCAGAATATATGAGAGTATGCCAGTGATTTTTTAATTATTTTTATATATAATGGATCGTAGAATTAGTTTTAGGCCGTTTATTGCGTTAGGATGCGTTACGGGCATTTCGGGTGGGTTGATAGTTCTAGAGCATATCATTATGATTTTTTTGTGTGTTGTTTGATTTTACGGGATTTTTCCCGATTTTTATGAATTTTTTTAGGATTTAATATGACTTAGTTATTATACTTGACTCGAGCCGGAGACGAGTCAAGTCTTAATTACAAGTTTGCCACCCAACCTTTCTTCTCCGCCCCGACCTTTTCTCCCCACGCCCAAACCCTCGTGCCGCGCCGCCCCTGTTCGCGCGCCACCGCCGCCGCTGTCGGCGCCGCCCGGCCGTCGACCGACGCCGCCCAGCTCGGCGACGACGTCGCCCTGCCGCCCCGACTAGGTCCGGCCCTCATCGGACCGCCGCGACGCAAGGAAGCCACGCCGCGACGCCGCACCCGCGTTGCACTTCCGTCGCCGATTCCGCCGCCGGCGACCAGCGCCGCCGCGATCGGTCGGTCGCCTCAGCACCCTCAGCCTTCCAGCGACCTTCCCCGACTGGAACGGAGGCCATAGCCGCCGTGGTTGGCCGGATCTAGCGTCCCATCGCCGCCGGCTCTGTTTTGCCATTTTCCGGCGAGCCGCCACCTCCATTGGCCACGCTGAGGTCATAGATGAGTCGGGGTCGCCGAGCCGGTTCCGAGGGTACCCAACACGACCCCTTTCCGACCAGTAGACGCCGCCGGCGATTGTCGCCGGAAAACCACCGGAAGTCGCCGGAAAACCGCCGGAAAAATCGGAATTTCTGGGATTCGCCGGAATTCACCGGATCTTCCGCGGGGCTCACCCAGTGGAGCCCGATCGAGCTTCGGACGCCGATGAGCGCCAAATTTGAGCTCCGAGACGCGCGACGGAACCCTAGCCGTCGCCGATTGCCGACGATGTGAGGTATAATTACCTCCGATTGATTTATTTAAAATTGATGATAATTGTTAGCATAGCATGCTAGGGTTGATTAATTATCATGATTAATGTCTTGACCATGAATAAAGTAAAGATGCGCATGATGTGATTAATGACTAATTAGGGATGAAATGATAAGTTACATGATGAGATTAAGTGTGAATGAAGGTTCAGCGATCTAATGAGGTAGGAGTCTCAGCATGATAAGTGATCAGGACGTAACTTTGAAAAACACAATAAAATTGGTATGACTAGGATGAGTTAGAATTATTTAAATTTATGATTATTTAACTGTTGCTGGATGTTGATGATTGAATTGTGATTGATGTTCATTGTGTTTGATGCATCATTTAGTTAGCGGGCGTTAGTATTTAGTTTTGATGTGTAGGTACGAAGTAGGAGCTCGCCGCCTAGGCGCGATGACACGTTGGAGCTTCTACCAGGTCCGTTTAGGACTCGTCTCTGATTTACTCTTTCTATTGTATGTTTAATTTATTGCCTGCAGGACGGGTTAAGTGGCGTTTTATCGGATCCCACTTAACTCGGGCCATTTAATCGAACATTTTCCGGATTAATAACCCCTCGAGGATGAGATCCCTCGAGGTTGATTTCGAAAACAAGATCCACCAAAAGTTGCCTTCGGGCCTATTATATAACTCCCTACCCAAGCCTATATATATATATATATGTTTTCGCATTTCTGTGAGACGAGAGATGGAGAAATCGACTGCACGTACCATGCAGAGGATGCCGTGACAGTCAAAGCGGGCTCTGGATTAGTGCCAGCGGACTGTTCCATTCCCGAGGGATCCTGACAACTCCGCGTTTGAGTTCCTCACACCCGGAGAACGTGGAGGTTTACGGGTACTGTTTAGTACAGCGCATGTCCGGACTTGTGGTTCAAAGGGTACTAAAGGCGACTGCCTGAGAGTACTCGGCCTTCGTGCTCAAGGCCAGGAGAAATATGGAGGTAAGGAGAGGGCTTAGGATAAAGTTTCACGAGAAGTACTGAAAAAGAAGTGCTGAGAGTAGCACAGTACCAGCAGCAGATCAGTAAGTTCGGGATGCTACCGGGTCTGCAGCCCAGTGGCTCCTCAGTAGTGCCCTTCAGAGTGTTCACGTGGAGTACATGATGATTTCGTTCATATGAGAGTTTGCTCTCATAGCCAGTTTGTTATAGTTATTTTCTTTTCGGACCAGTAACGCTTGTTACTGACGTTTTTCCTATATATATGTAGGTGATAAGCACGAGATGGATGGGCCGGCCAGGACGGAGGAGCAATAAGGTCTTCTGCACACACACATTGGGTGATTGAATGTTTAATATTTTGTTTATGATGTTATTTTATAAACATGTTATGATTAAATATTTGAGGCATGACAATGACATGAAATGAAATGATCAGAGTAGCGCAGCAAAAGTGTGATGGGTTAGGACCCAAAGTTCAGAGAATGATGAATGTAGTAGATTAGAAGTTGTGTGAATGCTAGTGTTGCTATGCGTATATATGTTTGAATATATGATTTTGACAGGGTGGCCCCTAATTGTATTTTTAGGGGAAATTCTGTCCATTTCATTTTAGAATTTTTACTAATTTTGATTGTAATTGTGTTGGTGTGAAATTTTGGTTGCATGTCATCCATGTAGTATCATGTTAGGGTTTTATGCATTTATCCATGCATGACAAGTCGTATCTACATCTTAAGACGTCGAGATTGGATCCGCACGAGTTAGGTTCGGGTTAGCCGACCTAACCGGGGCCTGTAACATGCCGGTTTGGTTCACGAGCGTGAACCGGATTTGGGGTGTTACAATATTGGTATCAGAGCCACTCTCGGCCGATTAAGATGTATGATACTTTATAGGTGATGTGTGTGCAAAGACTGCTCCGAGTCCAGCTAGCAGGTATGTTTTCGTATATTTTCTTTACATGCAGATTTTCTTCACAAGTTGTTTGGATAACAGTGTATTCAGGACTGGATCAGAATTATGTGGAACTGACCTTAGTTGAGTTGACAGGTCATTTCTATGGGATGATATCAGACTGTTGGTAAGTTAGATGTGAGCAAGGTATGGTAAGTTAGATGTGGTCATTTCTCATTGACCACTCATTTTTCCCCCTCACATCTATATATTCCACTCGTTTTCTTCCCCCTAACATCTATATATTCCACTTCTGACACTGTCATCATTCAGCCACCACCATCCTTCTCACCCAACTTCCTTCTTCTTTTCTTCTTTCCCTCTTCCGTACGATCCTCACTCGAGCTAGTCACAACCTTGTCGCCGTCGCCATGTGACTGACGTTTAGGTATAAAATTTTATCTGATTTAATTATTTAAAATTGATATTTATTAGCACAACATGGTAGGATTGATTAATTGTTGTGATGAATGCCTGATTATAGTTAAAGTGATGATTTGCATGATTTGATTGATAGTGAATGATTATTAGTGATCTAATTAAGTAAAGTAAATCTGAGCATGCTAACTAACTACAACATAATATAGAAAATATAATAAAATTAGTATGAATAGGATGAGTTAGAGTTATTTCTACACTGATGATTTTTTGACTATTAGATAATGATTGCATTGTATATGTGATGTTCATATTGAGTTGATGCATCATTTAGTTAGCGGGCGTTAGCTTCTAGATTTGATGTGTAGGTACAGAGTAGGAGCTCGTCACCTAGGCGCGTGGACACGCTTGGAGCTTCTACCAGGTCCATTAGGACTCGCTTCTGATTTTATCTCTATACTCCATCGTATTTTGTTTTTACATGTACGCGGATATATCGAGTGGCTGATTTATTATATCCCACTCCATGCAGGCCATTTAGTTGCACGTTATTTTTGGATTAATAACCCTCGAGGATGAGATCCTTCAAGTTTGTTTTTGAAACTCAAATCCAGCTCACGATGCCTTTGGGCCTATTATATAAATCCTTACTCAGACCTATATACATGTAAATTTCACGTTTTCAGTGAGAGATGGAATGAGGGAAATTCGACAGTCGTGCTTCACGAGTAGGCACTTGCCAGTGATAGCGGGTCTGGAACTGGTGAGCATCCACTCATTCCCAAGGGATCTCGACAACTCCACCTTTAAATTCCTCAAACCCAGAGAAGTGAGGAGGTTTACAGGTACTATTGTGTAGCGCATGTCTAGACTTGTGGCGAAAAGGTACCGATGGCGCATGCTTAAAAGTACTTGGCCTATGTACTCAGGGCAAGGAGTAATATGGAGGATGTAAAGGGCTAGAGATGAAAGAGAAGGATTTTACTGTGCAAAGGGATAATTTAATTGGCCAAGGAAAGAGAATGTTATGGAATGAGAAAGTTATGGAAAGGGGACGTTGCCGCCTGAAAACGACGACTCCTATTAATGCCCTTGTGAGAGTTCTTGAGGAAGTATATGAGGTTTTTTTATTCAAGTGGAGGGGGGTCATCTATCCTGTGTCAGATTGATATTAATTATTTTTTGGACTGGTAACACTCGTTACTGACGATTTTTTATTATTTATGTAGGTGAGAATCTTGAGGATTGAGCTTTGTCAAGACTACAGGAGAGTAGTAAAGTCGTTGCACACATATACCTACGTAATGAATAGAAATGATGATTTCTAAACCGTATGAATGATGAGATTGTTTTAGATTATTCTGTAAAATATTATAAACATTAGCCTGTGAAATGAAACTAGAATGAAAGTGAAATAAAAAATGTCATGTTTTGGAATTGTATTGATATAAATATTTATTATTGGCGTTGATAGGTTGGCCCTATTATACTTTTAGGAAAGACTCGATCCATTTTGTTTTAAAAATATTATTTATTTTCGAACTTGTTTTCACGATTATTCTATTTGTGCACAATAGCATATCATGACATGCACGTAGGGGTACGTTAGAACCCAAACATCCCATCCACGCATTGTATACTTGCACTACCATTTTAAGACACAGAGGGGAGATCCAGGTTGGTTTAACTGGATCAAGTAGTTTAGCGAACGGTTCGATCGCTAGTGACATTTTCGGGTCGGTTCACAAGTAAACTAGAATGAGGTGTTACAAGTTCAATATATACATCCATACACCAAATTTAATCTTAAACGTTGTGATCAATATGCAATGTCTTATGAAAGAGCGTTGTTTAATTCTTGTTCGTTCAATGCCTTAAAATATTGATTGATTTAACAAGTAAAGAATATGGCTACTTTAGCTATGTGTTTCAATTTATTAAGGGGTTTTAAGTTTATTTATATGAACTCAATTAAAGATTTTTATTTATTTTTAGTAAAATTTTAAGGATCCGTTAATGTGTTATTTCTATTTCTAATTCTAGGGATATTTTAGGATTGATCAGGATTTCATTATTCAAATAAGATTTAATTCTTATAATTTGTAATTACACTCTAATTAATGCAATGCCTTGGTATTAGAAGCACTACAAAAAATTTATGTTTTCTCCCAGACAGTTCAATATACTTAAAAAAATACACTATAAAATTGTCGAAAAAATAGGGTGCCCAAAAATAGGTGGCAAAAGGTAAGGGAGTGAAAAATTTTTCTATGATGGCACAGAAAAAAAGTAAGAAAATTAATACCAAATTATTTGTAATAATCGTAGAGAAAGTGTAGTGAAAATTTTTTTTTCTATTATTTACTATATAACCAACTTACACACAATATTCAAATACGACACAGGGGATTAAATTTTAATTAATTTATTAATTTATTAAGTAATTAATCTTCTTTTGGTGCCAAGGACTTAGAACGTAGAAGTTTCGTCAAAGACCATTGTGCAAGTCTGGGCCCTGCGGTTTACCACCAAGCCAAAAGGTTCACGTACATGCTTGCAATTGTTGCAGGTTCCATCTCAAACAAAAAAATTAATTAATATTTTGTTTTTTTCTCTCTCACAGTTTAGGATATTGTTCTCATATCATGGGAGGCTTATAAACATATCATTTTGAGCCCAAAATTGATATAAATTTTACTTAATGTTAAATATGCAAAATCACAAGTCCGGACATGTGTTGTACTTAACAGTACCCATAAACCTCCACGTTTTTCGGGTGTGAGGAACTCAATCGCGGAGTTATTAAGATCCCTCAAGAATGAAACAGTCCGCTCACTAATCCAGAGCCAGCTTTGACTGTCATGACGTCCCATCATAGTAAAAAACTATGAGCGGACATCTCATTAAAAACTCGATAAAATTATATATAGGCCTGGGAAATGATTCATACAATAGGCCCGAAGGCAACTTTTGGTGGATCTTATTTTCGAAATCATCCTCGAGGGATCTTATTCTCGAGGGTTTATTAATCTAGAAAACTGTTCGGCTAAATAGCCCGAATTAAGTTGGATCCGATAAAATGCTACTTAACCCGTCATACAGGCAATAAAATAAACATACAATAGATTAGAGTATAAAAACAGAGGCAAGTCTTAAACGGACCTTGTAGAAGCTCCAAGTGTGTCCTTGCGCTTAGACGGCGAGCTCCTACTCTGTACCTATACATCAAATCTAGAAGCTAATGCCCGCTAACTGAATAATGCATCAAACTCGTCATAATCAACACACTCACAATGTAAACATCCATCAACAATCAAATAATCATAAATATAAAAATAATTCTAACTCATTCTATTCATACCAATTTTATCATGTTTTTCTAAGTTATGTCGTACTCGATTAGCATGCTCAGATTCAATTTACCTCATTAGATCACTTACCATTCTTTCCCAATTAATCAAATCATGCCACTTATCACTTCATTGATAGCCAGACATTAATCATAACAATTAATCAATCTTAACATGTTGTGCTAACAATCATCAATTTTAAATCATTAACTTGGAGGTAATTATACCTCTTGTCGTCGACAATCGGCGATAGGGTTTTGCTCGCGTGTCTTAAAGCTCGAATTCGGTACTCGTCGGCTTCCAAAGTTTGATCAGATTTGACTGGATGAGCTCCGTGAAAGATCCGGCTAATTCTAGCGAATCTGATTTTTAGCGGGTTCTGACTGGTTTCGGGCAGGTTTAAGTAGTTTTTCGACAGCTTTCCGACGGCAGTTGCCAGCGGCGTTTACTGGCAGGATGTCGGTCGTATTGGATACTATTGACGCCGGCTCGGTGAGCCTGACGCGCCTATGACGTCAACACGGTCAGTGGAGGCGGCGGCTCGCCGAAAAATGACTAAAACAGAGGCAACAGTGTGGATGACTAGATCCAGCTGATGTGGGCGGCGCTGGGCTCCGCTCCGGTCGGGGAGGATCGTGGCATCGTGGAGGCCGGACGATAGCTGGGGCGCTAGGGTGGCACGACAACGTCGGCGCAGAGCCTGGCGGCGATGATCGGTGGCAAGACGACAGACACAATAGGGGAGGAAGAAATACCTGGGTGGCAATATCGTAAATAAAAATTGACTCAAGCCCGACTCGTGTTAAAATAATAATTAGTTCGTAATAATTTCTAAAAAAATACAAAAAATAGAGAAAAATCCTATAAAATTTATTACATGCCACAACATCACAATGACATACTCTATAACTATTAACCCACCTAAACTGCCCCATAATGTGCTTTGACGCGATAAACAACATAAAATTAATTCAACGATTCACTATTACAATGATATGTTCTATAACTATAAACCCACTCAAACTGCCCCATAACGCGTCCTGATGTCGTCAATGACATAAAACTAATTCTACGATCCACTATATATAAAAATAAAATAAAACTGGTATACTCTTATATATTTTAATAACTCATTTTTTTCTACTGTATTCATGACATTATCATTATATATTTGGGTATTTATGACCTTCACAGCTCATACATGCGACCGACGTCGGCTCAATACACGTGTTCTGAAACTAATACGACTCAAAAATAACAGTCGAACCGATCGGTTCTGAATATAAGAACCTGACTCGAGTATTACATATAAACTCCCACTCATCATTAATTTATCACTTTTTAATTATTTTTATAATTCCTTTTAGTTTGTAAATTGGGTATATAAGGTCTTAGCCTATTATAAAATGTAAATAGTACGTACCATACAAAAATGGAAGCTAGCTTTCCTTTCTTAGTCCTAACTAATTACTTGCCAATTATATGTTTCCTGATCATGCCTTCATGATTTGTGTACCCACTATATACGAACCTCGTCGCTCTCCTTCTCGTATCCTTGGCTCCTCACTTCGCCGTGCATGCAACAGCAGCAATGGCAATGACGAGAACCGGCTCCATTAATATTTCCTGGGTCCGAGGACGGAAGCTCGGCGATGGAGGCTACGTGCAGGTGTACCTCGCCAACCTCGCCGGCCAGACCGTGGCCATAAAGACCTCTATCTCTCCTTCCAAGGTTGCCTCCCTCTGCTGCGAAGAAGCTGTCCTCACCCTCCTCCACGGCTGCCCCAACGTCGTCCCATGTCTCGGCCATGATGTCTCTTATAACGTGGACAACGGCACTGATGGTACCAGAGCCGACAGAGGTCTACAATCTCTTCCTAGAGTACGCCCCGGCGGCAGCCTCTCCGACCACATCAAGTGGCACGGTGGCCGCCTCCCGGAGAACCAAGTCAGCCGCCTCGCCGGAGTGATACTCCTCGGCCTCGCCTTCGTCCATGCACAAGGGCAGGTGCACTGTGACATCAAGCCTAAGAACATCCTCGTCTACAGCAACTCCGGCAAGATCAACATCAAGATCAACGACTTCGGCTTGGCCAAGAAGGTCGGTGCCCTGTCAGGATGATCAGTCGGGGAATCTGGGCGACTCATTGATAAGAGGTACCCCGCAATACATGTAGCCAGAGTCGTTGGAGGGGAAATACGAGCCATCCATGTTCGTGTGAGGGTTAGGTTGCGTGGTTTTACAGGTGTTCACCGGAAGCCGGTGTACGAGCTGCCCGCCGGCAGCCATCCATGCACCTTACTATTCAGAATTTTGTTCAATGGTGAGATGACGGCGATCCCAGTGGAGAAGTCCGATAGCGGGAAGGATTTCATCGGCCAATGCTTCAAGTAAGATCCGGCACGACGGTGGACGGTGGCAATGCTATTGCACCACCCTTCGTGTTATCAACATTATAGGCGTCAACGTGGAGAAGCTGTGGCACTAATGATCATGTGAAGAACTAGTAGCCAACAATCAACTGTGGCCTGCACCTGATCAACATATGAACATCTTTCTTATTTGTTGCATTATGATGGATTTTGTATGAAAATAGTTCATTGAGTACAATGAAGAAGTTGATTTCATTGCAGTGAACTTATTGCTTGCAAATTAATATCTTATTAATTTGAATATCACAGATTTGTTGTTTTTAATTTGTTATTTTCTAATAAACCGATTGCTTTATTATATATATGTTCCTCTAGATTAATATAGTTTGTGTGCTTAATTTGAGAATTTGTCATTATGCAATATTGCTCGATCAATTCAATTGATGCTGAAAGAGATGGTATTCTGCTAGAATGTAATGTTTTTTACTTAATGTTCTCCATTAAAGTGCCATGCTTTCTTCCTCGCTTTAATTAATACAGATTTACCAAGTAATACATTTTCCATTTTTTACAGCTTCCATACTTGCCATCATTCTTCCAATTTACTAAGGGGGTTTTAAAGTTTGTTAAATGCAAGGGTTTTAAATTTCGCAGTGAAAAAAATATCTAGGTTTCAGAAATCAACCATGGAAGCATTCAAGTTCTAGGTATGATTAAGATAGAAAATTTGATGACTTAATTCACACAACTTTTGGTTTTGGGATTGAAAAAATACTAACTAGTAGATGCAGGTTTCTGGAAAGTTTAAAACGATTGATACAATATTTATTTATGAGCCCAAGTTAGGAAGGAAACCAACGTTAGAAAAACATTCTACACAATTTGCTGCCTGAATAAAACGCAAGGAAAATAAATAATAATAAAAATATAAATAATATCAATAAAATAATAATAATAATGATATAGAATAATTATTATTATATATAATCATAATCATAATCATAATCATAATCATAATCATAATCATAATCATAATCATAATCATAATTATAATCATAATCATAATCATAATCATAATCATAATCATAATCATAATCATAATCATAATCATAATCATAATCATAATCATAATCATGATGAAACTCAACTTTCTGAAATGGGCGTCGAAGTGTGAACCATCAAAGCAGCCCAACTACATAAAATGCAACCAACTTGTTAATTCTAAGATTCAATTCATATAACCCAACCAATTTGAAACATTGCTCAGAAATATCATTCACGATATGAATGAAATCATCCTAATATTTTCGTACCACTATTTCTCTTTTATTTAAAATTAGTAAATGGCTCGCGAACTTTGTATAAGTTCATCTAATATTTGCTTATAAAAACAAAATAATCGAATCTTTCATCCCAACTTCCTCCACCTGCACCGTAAATAGCACTGATATCATTACCAAAGAGATGAAAACCAGTATTGCGTGTGCAATTTGCACATTTTAATATAGTAGAGTTTTAACTTTGCTAGTCCTATACAAGAAATATAAAAACAGCAGGAACAAAGGGCATTTAAGCCAATGGGCCAGGAAATTATATCTTAAAGCATTTGTCGATTTAGTACTTTGAGTTTGTGAGTTGTGACCGAAAGCAGCATGCAGTACCTAGTCATAGTCAATAAATCCCTTATTTTCATCACCAGGTTAAAAACCCAAGTAAAAACACCTTAAAGACTTGATGAAATCAGGAAGAAACTTTTAAACTTCCTGTAAGTGGCGTCACCATGGCATCTAATTAGAACCAGAAACAAAAATAGCTTGGTCGGGGAGAAAATCTTTTCAGTGACACCAGCATAGCTTACTAAAACCAGAAATAAATATAGCTAGGCTGTGAAACAAATTTTACCTCTGTCGCTTTCTTTAGAATCTTCTGAAAATGGGGCTGACTCAACCATCTCCAACTCTTGTCGAGGGTGGGTTGAAACAAAATACCAGCAGATTTCAGATGGCCATCAAAATTCAATAGGGGCCAGATTTCTGAACACCAATACTGATGAGTTGACGATCAATGGGAGTTTACAATTAACTATGGGTACTCGGCTTCATTTACCGCCTGCACTTGAATATCCAATTGAAGCCAGCCCAGGTTAGGAAAACCACAATGAAGGCCAATTAAAAACAATCCCAACAAAGAACAAACCTGAAGAATCATAATTGCAGCATCCTTGTCTAATACTTCATTATACTCGCGGCATGCTACATTCTGGAAGAAAAAATCATGGTGACGGATGCCTCCAGCAGGTTAAAGAAGAGAAATTATGAGTCAAAAAGGAACCTGAATGCAATGAGGACAACCATAACTACTAGAGCAGGTACACGTCGTGACAAGCTCCAAGGCAGCAGCTAACATTTTGCCAAATACCAGGTGAACCTGAACAAAATTAAATGATTGACTAGCTATGATATGGAGTTACTTTGGGAGATGATAAACAATAATACTCAAGGCCATTGCACCAAGACATGTATTACAAAGTGGTGCCAAAGGATCAAAGATTTAATCTGATTTTCATTCATTAAAAATAATGAAGTCTTGGATCTCATCAATCTCAGCTTTTAAGTGCATGTTTCTATTCTATATATAATAATGTTTGTTGGTTCACTGTCTCCATCCTTCACTTGTTCCACGATTTATACGTAAACTCATATAGCACGTTTCATGTCAATATGTTTCACCTATCAAACAATCCCTCTGCCCTGTGCCCAGTTTTGACTAATACCATCATACATCATGTTAAATGATAGTGTCGTTATTGATTAGGGTTTGTTTAGGAGTCGATTCCATTATCTATTTGTTATTATGAGATATATGTTTGTTATTTGTTAGAAGATATTGAGGGATATACTTAGACCATGTATCCCTGATTAGGTGTAACTAATTTGTTGTATATATATATATGAGGAATACTACAACGGGAGACTCACCTAATTGGCGTCTTTCAACATGTTATCAGAGCATTCGATTCTGTTGAACCATTAGCCTCCTTCTTGTCTTTGTCGCCTTTTCTTCTTATTTTTATCCTGTGAATGGTAAACTTGTTTTACCCCCACAACGTGTTTCTTGCTATTGTCGAGTTCTGATTACTCCAACAGTATTCTGGGAGTGGTAGAGTCACTTTACTCCCATTCAAAGTGCACCTTGCTATTCTCGAGTATCATCTAGGTACTCCAATAGTTCCTCATGGCGACAAAAGACGATACCGGTATTCCTTCTATGAGTTCAACTCCTATCTCCATAGCTGAACTCCTGAACAACTCCTCTATTACCTCTACCAAACTGGCGGGTTCCAAGAATTACCATCCCTGGTCTGCCACCATCAAGACCTTCCTAATATCCAAGGAAAAGCTGAGGTATATTGAAGAGGGCAAACCATCAATTGCTACTCCTACTTGGGAGAAGAGGATGCCCAAGTGAGTTCATGGCTGTGGAACAGCATGGAGCCTCGTGTTAGTTGCGATGTTATGTTGTTACCGTACTGCCAATGCAGTATGGACTTCTGTCAAAAGAGACTTATGGCAATGATGGGAACATTCAAAGGATTTACGAGCTATGTGAAGACATCTTCCTCACCAAACAAGCACTCGGCCTTTGCATGAGCATTACAGCTTTGTGAAATCTAAGTGGGAATAGCTCAACCTGTTCCAGCCATATCCAAAGGATCTTACCACTTGGAAACGTCAATGAGAAGACATGAAAGTCATCTCCTTTCTTTCTGCTCTCAACTCTCAATATGAATCAGCAAAGAACCAAATCTTAACTGGTGCTGATCTTCCTTCACTCAATGCTGCATTCTCTAGACTTTCAAGAATCTCTGTGGATGCTGATCCAATACCTGAAAATGATGACAGTGTTGCCCTATCAGCCGCTGTTTCTTCAGGTTCCAGTCTTGCAAGAGGGAGAGGAAGAGGCCGAACTTTATCTAGAAGAGTAGGAGGTCGAAGTGGCGGTAAGAAGATCGCCATTGCAATTTTTGTCACAAAAAAGGTCACACAGAAGATAAATGCTGGAAGAAACATGGGAAACCAGATTGGGCTTCAAAGCAAGATCTGTCCCCTGCAACTTCTTCTCCTAATGCCCTAGCCTCTCAACAGGTGTTATTCTCACTCATGAAGACTATGCACACCCCCTCAAACTTGCTCATGGTGAATCCACTTCAGCCTCTGTCGCTGCTGCACACAAAAACATGTCAGTACTTCAAGATCTTCCAACCATCCATGGCTTGGTCGATTCTGTTGCTACAGGTCATATGACCAATACCCCTGACTTATTTGCTACATATACTCCATTTAAGAATCCCTTACTTGTGAGTCTAGCAGATGGTAGCAAAGTTCCTCCTCTGGGAAAGGGAAGTGTCTCCATCATCCCTCAACTACTTCGTGATGACTTATTTGTTCCCTCCTTTTCTCCGAGTCTGTTATCCGTGAAACAATTGTGCACAAATAGATGTTGTCACACTATATTTACATCTACCTGTTACATCTTTCAGGAAACAAAGAGCTGGAGTGAGATTCGTCGTGGCTTATGTGTTGGTACCCTATATTATGTGCTGCCCTCCACCTGAAAGTCTCCCAAGGTCAACAATAGTTCAACACCTTCCTCTGCATTCAAATGGCATCTTCGATTAGGGCATCCCAATGTTAATAAACTCAAGATGATGGTTCCATCATTGAGTAGTGTTTCTCCATTTAGGTGTGAGTCATGTACATTGGCTAAGCACAACTATGCTTCCTTGCCTTCTTATTCTAGGTCTAGGTCAAATAAATTGTTTGAAGTTATTACTCAGATGTTTGGGGTCCCTTAGCTGTCCCAAATCAATCTCATTTCAGCTATTATAAACTTTTCATTGATGACTACAGTTGTATGTCCGGGTTATATTTAATGAAAGAAAAAACTGAAGTCTTTTCCAAGTTTGTCTTTTATGAATGAGATAAAGACACAGCATTCAGCAATTGTAAAGAGATTTCGTTCTGATAATGCCTTTGAATACACTACTATAGTCTTCAAACAATATTTTGATACACAAGGCATTATCCATGAAACTTCTTGTGTATACACTCCACAGCAGAATGGGGTTGCCAAACGCAAGCATAAGCATATCCTAGAAACATGTAGCTTTCTGCTTCACATGTTTGTCCCCAAACATCACTGGTCGCACACACTTCTCATAGATGTCACCTATTAATCGAATGCCTTGGACCTCACTCAATAATGAAATTCCTTTTCAGCTGCTATTCCCTGATAAACCTCTCTACTCACTTCCACCTAAAACCTTTGGTTGTGTCTGTCTTGTACACATTCTGCCTACAAGGCCTGATAAACTATTGGGTAAATCTCTCAAATGTGTTTTCCTTGGGAACCATAGACAGCAAAAAGGGTACATCTGTTATAGCCCATCTCTTAGGAAAACCTTCACAACCATTAATGTTACCTTCTTTAAGGAGGTTCCTTTCTACACTCCATCATCTACATCCATGTGCCCTCCTTCACGGTCTCCTCTACCTCTCACTGTCATGGACTTACCAATGCCCACTCCACCACCTTCATAGACACCTTCTCATACAAGATTTGCTGGTCCTCCCTTAGTATATTATAAAACCCGTGATTCGAATTAGGATTTTGTAATCTGAACCGGTCAGTTCGACCATTATTTGATGTCGAGTTTAAGTTTTAATTATGAGACGATCGTTCAATTTTTTCAATGGCCATTCGTTCTTCCCACTGACCATTCATTTTTCTCAACTGGCCATTCATATTTGTCACTGACCACTGGTTTTCTTCCCCTTACACATATATTCCACACTTCTGACGTTGTCATCATTCAGCCACCACCATCCTTCTCACCCAACTTCTTTCTTCTTTTTCTTCCTTTCTCTTTTCCCCCACAATCCTCACTCAAGCCGGCCACAACCTCGTTGTTGTTGTTGTTGCCGTTGCCGTATAATTGACAATTAGGTACGGAGTAGGAGCTCACCGTTTAGGCGCACACGCTCGGAGAATCTACTAGGTCCATTTATGACTCACCCCTGATTTATTGTTCTATTCTATCGTGATTTAATTTTTACAGATTGTAGAACGAGTTGAGTGGTGTTTTATTGAATCTCACTTAGCTCAGGTCATTTAGTCAAATAGTTTTCCGGATCAATAACCCTCGAGGATGAGATCCCTCGAGGATGTTTTTGAAAACAAGATCCACCACAAGTTGCCTTCGGGCCTATTATATATATCCCTACCAAGATATATATATATATATATATATATTCGTGTTTTTCAATTACCGTATTACGCAAACAAGCATGTGCCAATCGAAGCCGCCAACAACCATGTTACGCAAGTAGCATGTACCGGTCGTAAGCCGAGAATCCTGACAACTATGTTATGCTAGCGACATGTGCCAATCGAAGCCGTCGATAACCATGCTACGCAAATAACATGTGCCAGTCGTAAGCCGGAAATCCCGACAACCATGTTATGATAGCGCATGTGTCAGTCGAAGCTGTCGATAACCATGCTACACAAATAACATGTTCTAGTCGTAAGCCGGGAATCCCGACAACCATGCTACGCAAGTGGCATGTGTCAATCAAAGCCGCCAACAACCATGCTACGCAAGTAGCATCTACCAGTCGTAAGCCGGGAATCCCGACAACCATGCTACGCAAGTGGCATGTGCCAGTCAAAGCAGCCGACAACCATGCTACACAAGTAGCAAGTGTCAGTCGTAAGTCGGGAATCCTGACAACTATGCTACGCAAATAGCATGTGCCAATCAAAGCCGCTGACAACCATGCTACGCAAATAGCACACACCAATCATAAGCCGGGAATCCCGACAACCATGCTACACAAGTCGGTATGGAAGTAAAAAACAGGGCTTAGGATATGATGGTAATCCCAAGGGACCAAAAAGAGAAATAAGAAAATGTCGAGAGAGGCATCAGCACCAGCAGATCAATTCAGTTAAAAATGATTTCAGTTCAGATGTTTTCTTTCATATGAGAGTTTGCTCTCATAGCCAGTTTTATATTACTGACGTGTTTTTATAATATATAGGTAATGATCATGAGTATGATGAGCTAGCCTCGACGGAGGAGCAGTGATGTTATAACGACCCAGCCCAAAGTGCAACGTAATGGGCTAAGTCATTTCTTTAAAATGGGTACCCCGGAAGTTAAAGATCTATAGTCCATTCCCACTTATAAACAGGATCTTCTCCCAATAGGTATTAGATGTGAGACTAAGTTGAGGGATCTCACAATCCACCCACCTTAGGGAATTTTGTCCCCGAAATGCCTATTCTTAGCCCGTTGCTAGCCCCAGCCCACGACCTTTCTGGCCCGCGACCGGCAGCCTAGCCAACGTTTCTAATCCAGCCCACCATCTAACACGGAACCAGGTCAGCTCTGATACCATTTATAACGATCCAGCCCAAAGTGTAACGTAATGGGCTAAGTCATTTCTTTAAAATGGGTACCCCGAAAGTTAAAGATCTATAGTCCATCTTCTCCTAGTAGGTATTAGATGTGAGACTAAGTTGAGAGATCTCACAATCCACCCACCTTAGGAAATTTCGTCCCCGAAATGCCTATTCTTGGCCCGTTGCTAGCCCCAGCCCACGACCTTTCTGGCCCATGACCGGCAGCCTAGCCAACATCCCTAATCCAACCCACCATCTAACACATCTAACACGAAACCAGGTCGACTCTGATACCATTTGTAACGACCCAGCCCAAAGTGCAACGTAATGGGCTAAGTCATTTCTTTAAAATGGGTACCTCGAAAGTTAAAGATCTAGTCTCTACCAGTAGGTATTAGATGTGGGACTAAGTTAAAGGATCTCACAATCCACCAACCTTAGGAAATTTCGTCCCCAAAATGCCTATACTTGGCCCGTTGCTAACCTCAGCCTACGACCTTTCTAGCCCGTGACCGGCAGCCTAGCCAACGTTTCTAGTTCAGCCCACCATCTAACACGGAACCAGGTCGGCTCTGATACCATTTGTAACGACCCAGCCCAAAGTGTAACGTAATGGGCTAAGTCATTTCTTTAAAATGGGTACCCCGGAAGTTAAAGATGTCTAATCCATCTTCTCCCAGTAGGTATTAGATGTGAGACTAAGTTGAGGGATCTCACAATCCACCCACCTTAGGGAATTTTATCCCCGAAATGCCTATTCTTGGCCCGTTGCTAGCCCCAGCCCAAGACCTTTCTGGCTCGCGGACCGACAGTCTAGCCAACGTTTCTAATCCAGCCCACCATCTAACACGGAACCAGGTCGGCTCTGATACCATTTGTAATGACCCAGCCCAAAGTGCAACGTAATGGGCTAAGTCATTTCTTTAAAATGGGTACCCCGAAAATTAAAGATCTATAGTCCATCTTCTCCCAGTAGGTATTAGATGTGAGACTAAGTTGAGGGATCTCACAGATGTCTCTTGTGCACACGCACACGCGTCGATCGAATATTTGTTTTGTCTGTTTTAATTGTGTTGTTATGTAATTATGAACAATGAAAATAATTATGTGGTAAGTAGAAATGGATAGTGATATTATGATTTAAAATAGATATTAGTGTCCTAGTCGAATGATAAAAGTGAAATGTGAATAGAATGAATAAGTAGGTCGAGACCCAAATGTCGAGAATATTTTGATGTGATCGAATTAAATGTTTTGGCATGTCATCCATGTAGTAGAATGTTAGGTTTATTTTTTCTTTATGCATTTATCCATGCATAGTGTCACAGGCCCGTTCGTAAGGTCGAATTTTTCGCCTCCGAGTCCCTGCCTGTGCGGCGTATTCCCCTCCCTGGGAACACTCAGCCTACTACTCAACACGCAATAGCGGGAGCCAAGGCCACAAACACTACACTCGTGTTCGGCCGCAATGCGCACCACCGAGGTTGACCCCTGCACGTCCAGCAGATCCACCCGTTCGGTGTTGCCCTCAAACAGCGCCCTTGATCGATCACCCGTGTCTGGCCACACAAACCAGCACTTCGACAGCACTCCTGGCTATCGGCACGCCTTGCCGATAGGCTGTTCCAGGAGTCAAACAGCACCACCACCGCAGCACTGCCCGATCGCCCCACCAGCAACACGCCTGGTAGAGATCGTGCCTCTGTCCTTGTTCGTCTCAGCAACCACCGTCGCCTTGTAAACCTCGACCACGACCCGGTACTAAGGTTCCCTGCCTAAAACGTCAGCCAACGAACACAACACAGATATACGGGGAAACCCCAACCTTATATCATTAAACCGACTATAAGGATTACAAGCACTCGAACTCCTCTCAAGTACCTGCTCGGCTTGTGGACAGCCCCCACAGCCTCGCCCCAATGTACCCAAAATACAAAGGAACTCACACAAGGATTACCTGGCCCGAGTAACCCTCCCAGTTGCCAACACCAGCAACCTCACAACGTGCCCCTTGGATTCAAGCAAGCGTCTGGAATTCCAGCACTACTCCCAGCGCCGGCTGCAGCAATTCCTTCGCTTCTTCCCTCTCCAGGTTGATCACGTTGCACACCGATCAGCAAGTCTCACCACGAGAACAAGTACCCAATCGGCCCCCTCTTCAGTCCGTCGAAGAGAAGTTCTCTTCTCCACGTTGGCCTAACCCTTATATACTCACGAACTGCTGCTCCAAGATAACTCCGAATCTGCCAGCATCTTCAACTCCAAAGATCTGCAAGATCCACCGTGTTCAGCAACCTAGACCATCTCCCATCCAGGTTCGTCCAACGGCCTCCAAGTTTATCTTCAGCAGTTTGTTGCAACGCCCAATCTGGATAACTGCATATCTTCACCAAGATACTCCAGCAACGTCCAGAAAGCTTATCCCCAAACCGTCGGCTGCACCGCTAGGATCCCGTCTCGATCACCACGGCTCGACCCTAGGTCTTGGTTCAACCTTGCAGCAACTACCGACCCACATGCCGGCAATGGCCCAGCGCTGCGTCGCCCAACACTGCGCATCGCTACCGATCAGGACCCAGTACCGCACCAAACAGCGGTACCCGCATGTCGCTCATGCCCACGCCCATGCACCATGCAGCGCTCGCGCACCCGCGCCCGTGCACCCGCTCGCGCGCACCCGCACGCGCTCGCCCGCGCGCGCTCGCTCGCGCGCACGCCCGCACGCGCTCGCCCGTGCGCGCACGATCGCTCGCGCGCGCCCGCCCGCACGCGTCCGCCTGCGCGCACACTTGCGCGACGCTCGGCGCGCTCGCTCGCGCGTGCCTGCTGCTGCTCCCGGTAGCGTGATCGGTCCAAATACCGATCACCACGCAGCGCCTAGCGCCAGTGCTCGATCACAGCACTCGCTAGCGCACCTCGATACGACCTTGCTGCTTTTGAGGTTTCTTCGAACCCAGACCCGGCATTGCTCGGCACACCATGTACCGACCCAAATGCCGGCACTTGCTGCTGTTCCCGACGCCTTGCTCCACCGGCATGCTCGGTCCTCCAGCAGCGTCGTGCAACTCGGTTTGGACTGCAACATAATCACGGGTTAGCCTTGGTGTGTTGTTTCCACCACTCGGATAACCACTGCTATCCCATTCATGACGTAGGGAATCCAGGAACAACACCCAAACCCTGGTTCCCGGAACGTCCACGAATCAAGGCTGTAACATCCTCCCCGACCAATGAAAGCCGATGTCCTCATCGGAAGGAAGGTCAGTCCTCCACGCAAACAAGTTGAATCCATTCTCCCATAGTACCGTCGCCGCGCTCAGTATCACAGACTCGTCGCACCATGGTCCCAGCCTCGCCATTGCATAGCCCCCGGTCCTGTATACTCAGACCTCGCATGTACACCCACATGCTTACATCGGCCATCTGCTCCTTGCTTCCGGATCCAAGTCTCCACCCGACTCGTCCATACAGTTCCCCGTGGTCCGAGAACTGCCGGCCCTAAGCAGCTGTAAGGCGTTGCAATGTAGCCAGTGTCTTCCATTCAACTGTCTCTTCTCCTCCATGTAAAGCACGTCTGGTAATTGGCCCAGTACGCACTCACCCCATCTAGTGGCTGTCTTTCTAGATGAGAGGGAATAGAGAAGACGGATTTGCCTCCCTGCAAACCCACTTCATCAGCTTGCCGATTTGTAGCAGCCCTGGTCGACATGGTCGTGGATCACCCCATGAAGGCTCTAGACATACAAACCCTGCTCATTAAGAACAGTCTCTCGCACCCGAGGAATAGCTGGTAGTTTGTCGACGCACCCTCTTCATCAAGTGATACTCTTGATCCGATGGTGTCTCATCATCAGCTGGTACCTTGATCATCAACTGATGGTAGTGAGCATCCGGCCTCCCGCACCACCCATAGGAACGAAAGTCACAACCGAATATCCGATGTCCACCACATGGACCGCTGTCTTACTCCCCAGACAAGGATATAGAGCTTCACCTTGCCCGCATGCAGCAACTCACTCTTGCAATCCCCGAAGTCCTTCTTGAACCCGTTGGCTAACTTCAAGAAGTCCCACACTAAGATCACGAACACGCCCCGCATATCCACACCCTGCAGGACCACACGCACCTCGCCAACTCGCCGGGGTATCCTCCCTGATACCCAGGCTGGGGTCTTAGCTCTGTCGGAAGACGTCACCCCTTGTGTCAACTAACGCTGACACACGTCTCCCGTTCAACTTCATGGAACATATATCACCCTAAGCCTCGCGGCTTAGGCTGTTCAGCCCTCAGAGGTCGCTCCATCTGTACCGTCGATAGGCGAACTGGCTCGTCTGAATCAGAAATCTCCCCGGCCTGTACTGCAGCCACCTTCCCCCTTGGTATGTTAGGGCAATCCCTCACTCGATGCGGTCCCGAACATGAGAAGCACCGGATCTGCCTTCCCTCACCACTCTGGGAACTCTCTGGCTCGGCCCTGGGTACGAATCCCCTCCTTTCCTTCGGTCTCGGCCTAAATGATCTCCGATCACTGCCCGCCGTATTGCCCTTTCTGGGACCCCGGTCACCTACACCATGACCAGTTGCAGACCTGAGGTCGGCCAAGGCATCAGCTGCACTCAAAGCTGACTGCACATCCTGTACCTTCTGCCTCTTCAGTTCCATCTGCGCCCAAGGCTGTAACCCCGACACGAAGTTAAAGAGTTTGTCGCTTTCTGACATGTCATTGATGTCCAATAAACACGAACTGAACTGCTTCACGTACTCGCGTACCGTTCCATTCTGACGAAGCTTCATCAAAGCTTCTCTCGCCACCCAAGCCGTATTGGTTGGCAGAAATTGGTCCCTGAGTTCTTCTCTCATATTCTCCCAAGTCTCCACTCTAGGACGTCCGGCTTTCTCTCCGTCCTCGGTGCGTGTCCGCCACCATAGTTTGGCGTCGCCTGTTAAGAACATACTGGCGATCGAGACCTGTCTCTGAGAAGGGATCCCGGCAGCTCGAAAATACTCCTGTAACTCCCAGATGAAGTTTTCCAGATCTTTAGACGACCTGTCTCCTCCAAACTTCGTTGGCTCAGGCACCTTAAGCCTTCCTGGAAGCTCGGCCGCCTGGTCAGCAACAATGTGCTGAGGCTGGTTGAGTACTGCACGCCTCAGAAGAGCCATCTCTGATCGCATCTCCTCCAAACCAACCCTGAGATTTTCAATCATCTCAGCCATTTCATTGTCTCGCACCGCACTAGATTCCGGTGCATCGGCCACCCGCTCCATTACCTCGGTCAGGGTCTCCAGCCGATTGAACACCGTGTGGTTATTATCCCCACCATTGGTCGGCCCTCCAACCAACACCTCTAGCCGTGCCACTCTATCCTTAAGAGCATCAACCGATCGTGTCTCCATGTGATCGTTCCACCAAGGTCTTCTGCTGAATGAGAATGGTCCTTCGCACGTGAACCACGCTCTGATACCCTCTGTCACAGGCCCGTTCGTAAGGTCGAATTTTTCGCCTCCGAGTCCCTGCCTGTGCGGCGTATTCCCCTCCCTGGGAACACTCAGCCTATTACTCAACACGCAATAGCGGGAGCCAAGGCCACAAACACTACACTCGTGTTCGGCCGCAATGCGCACCACCGAGGTTGACCCCTGCACGTCCAGCAGATCCACCCGTTCGGTGTTGCCCTCAAACAGCGCCCTTGATCGATCACCCGTGTCTGGCCACACAAACCAGCACTTCGACAGCACTCCTGGCTATCGGCACGCCTTGCCGATAGGCTGTTCCAGGAGTCAAACAGCACCACCACCGCAGCACTGCCCGATCGCCCCACCAGCAACACGCCTGGTAGAGATCGTGCCTCTGTCCTTGTTCGTCTCAGCAACCACCGTCGCCTTGTAAACCTCGACCACGACCCGGTACTAAGGTTCCCTGCCTAAAACGTCAGCCAACGAACACAACACAGATATACGGGGAAACCCCAACCTTATATCATTAAACCGACTATAAGGATTACAAGCACTCGAACTCCTCTCAAGTACCTGCTCGGCTTGTGGACAGCCCCCACAGCCTCGCCCCAATGTACCCAAAATACAAAGGAACTCACACAAGGATTACCTGGCCCGAGTAACCCTCCCAGTTGCCAACACCAGCAACCTCACAACGTGCCCCTTGGATTCAAGCAAGCGTCTGGAATTCCAGCACTACTCCCAGCGCCGGCTGCAGCAATTCCTTCGCTTCTTCCCTCTCCAGGTCGCTCACGTTGCTGACACCGATCAGCAAGTCTCACCACGAGAACAAGTCCCCAATCGGCCCTCTCTTCAGTCCGTCGAAGAGAAGTTCTCTTCTGTCCATCGAAGAGAAGTCCTTTCTCCACGTCTGGCCTAACCCTTATATACCCACGAACTGCTGCTCCAAGATAACTCCGAATCTGCCAGCATCTTCAACTCCAAAGATCTGCAAGATCCACCGTGTTCAGCAACCTAGACCATCTCCCATCCAGGTTCGTCCAACGGCCTCCAAGTTTATCTTCAGCAGTTTGTTGCAACGCCCAATCTGGATAACTGCATATCTTCACCAAGATACTCCAGCAACGTCCAGAAAGCTTATCCCCAAACCGTCGGCTGCACCGCTAGGATCCCGTCTCGATCACCACGGCTCGACCCTAGGTCTTGGTTCAACCTTGCAGCAACTACCGACCCACATGCCGGCAATGGCCCAGCGCTGCGTCGCCCAACACTGCGCATCGCTACCGATCAGGACCCAGTACCGCACCAAACAGCGGTACCCGCATGTCGCTCATGCCCACGCCCATGCACCATGCAGCGCTCGCGCACCCGCGCCCGTGCACCCGCTCGCGCGCACCCGCACGCGCTCGTCCGCGCGCGCTCGCTCGCGCGCGCACGCCGCGCGCGCGCCGCGCGCTGTGCGCGCGTACGCGCTCGCCTGCGCGCGCTCGCCCGCGCGCGTCCGCCTGCGCGCACACTTGCGCGACGCTCGGCGCGCTCGCTCGCGCGTGCCTGCTGCTGCTCCCGGTAGCGTGATCGGTCCAAATACCGATCACCACGCAGCGCCTAGCGCCAGTGCTCGATCACAGCACTCGCTAGCGCACCTCGATACGACCTTGCTGCTTTTGAGGTTTCTTCGAACCCAGACCCGGCATTGCTCGGCACACCATGTACCGACCCAAATGCCGGCACTTGCTGCTGTTCCCGACGCCTTGCTCCACCGGCATGCTCGGTCCTCCAGCAGCGTCGTGCAACTCGGTTTGGACTGCAACATAATCACGGGTTAGCCTTGGTGTGTTGTTTCCACCACTCGGATAACCACTGCTATCCCATTCATGACGTAGGGAATCCAGGAACAACACCCAAACCCTGGTTCCCGGAACGTCCACGAATCA
>JAURVB010001891.1:0-58384 GCA_033002965.1 Piper betle
ACTAGCTGATACTGATACACTCGTCTCTGCTTGTGGCATGGGGGTCCTAGGATGACTGGAAGCTCTGTCACCGTGACCATGGTCGGGACTATCTTGTCTGGCTACTGGAGGCGATGGGGGTCCTGATCTGCGTCCGACGGGTCTGTGTCACCATCCTGCTAGCATTTCCTGCTCTAGTCTACTCACCTCTCACAGTACTAATTTGTAAGGAAATCTACAATCAAAAACATTAAAACAGAAAAATACCTGTCAGAACAGCTCGGAGCAGCTTCGGCACACATGTAACCTATAACGCATCTACCATCTTAATCAACCAAGGGTTAGCTCTAATACCACTATTGTATCAGAGAACATATGCTAAGAGTTGGCTCGATACCAGTATTGGTATCAGAGAACATACGCCAAGAGTTGGCTCTAATACGACTGTTGTAACACCTCGTTTTGGCTCACCCGTGAACCGACCCAAAAATGTCACTGGCAACCGAACCGTTCGCTAATATACTAGATTCAGTTAAGCTGACCCGGATCTACTCTTGGCGTCTCAAGATGGAGATGCAAATATGAAATGCATGAATGGGAACGATTGGGTTCTAACGCGGTCCTACATGCATGCTATGATGTATAAGCAAAATAAGACAAAACAATAAATGAGAAACCAAAAGAAAATATATACTACTATGTAAAAATGGACATAATTTCCCCTAAAATTGCAATAAGGGCCAACCTGTCCACAACAAAGGTATATAATTATTTTATCAAAATACGACAAAACATAACAATCTACTGCGATATTCCATTATTATCTCATTTGTTTTAATCTAAGCTAAGGCTGAACTCAAGGGTCCCTGCTCATTCACTTCTATCCGTTGATTTCATAACAAGCAATTCATTAAGACAAAAAAACATTCTAAATATCATTCACATAGCAATAACACACCATCATTATACATTACACACGGCAGGTACATGTGTGTGCAGTTCTGTGCTGCTCCTCCACAGTCCCGACAGCTTTCATCCCTCGCGTTTCTCACCTACATATATATAGAAAAACTGTAGGTAACGAGTATTACCGGCCCCCAAAATAACTAATATCAATCTGGAACAGGAGAGCAAACTCTCCTATTGAATGAAAACCATATACTTCCTCAAGAACTCTCATCAAGGCACATATGGGAGTCGTTGCCCTCTGGTCGACATCGTCCCCCTTTCTTTCTCATTCTCATACCTTGACCATTTCTATATCGCTTCTCGCATCAAATCTCATTCCTTTCCGCCCTCTGCACCTTCCATATTACTCCTGGCCTTGAGTACGAAGGCCGAGCACTCTCAGGCAGTCGCCTTTAGTACCCTTTGAAACCACAAGTGTAGACATGCGCTACATTGCAGTACCTGTGAACCTCCACACTTCTCCGGGTTTGAGGAACTCAAGGGTGGAGTTGTCAGGATGCCTCGGGAATGAAACGGACTCACACGTGCCCGCTCGAGTAGCACGGTGGTTGGATTTCCCTCATTCAATCTCTCACTGAAAACGTGAAAACTATACATATATATAGGTCTAGGATGGGATTTATACAATAGGCCCGAAGGCATCGTGAGGTGGATCTGAAGTTCAAAAACAAACTCGAGGGATCTCATCCTCGAGGGTTATTAATCCTAAAAATCATTGGCTAAATGACCCGAGTTAAGTGGGTGTTAGACTAATTTTAATAGCATGCAAGTATACACGGTCGCAACAAGTAATATAATGATAAAATCGAGTATCGTCCCACAGGGAGATGAATTTCCTATAATTAACTAAAGAAAATAAAATGAAGCAAAACAGAAATAACTAATTTAACTAAATCTAAGTAATAACTTTAAATTAAAAGTGAAGTCAAAATTATAAAACTCGTTCTAGAGTCGAATTTCCCTTAACATGATTTTAATCTTCATCATATCTTACTCTTATCTTTTATTCCCTCAGATTGTCGATCTAGGATAATTATATGACATGGTGGCTCCCGCTCCTTCATGCTTCTATTATTTTGCCTCAATTTCTACCTCCCGGTGATAATTGATTAATCAACAAAATAACGCATTAAGAATTGCCTTACAACCGCGTACGGTGTTGTGTATCTTCCGACCACAACGACAAACAAGTCAAAAGACTCGTCGTATGATGAATTATCAATGACTAATCTAATTAATTTCTCCCAAAATCTAATTAAACCTCATGATCTAAGAAATAGGTGATCAATCTATTCTTAGCATTTAGAACATGATAATTCAAACGATCCGATTGAATAAAAGAGTAAGAGCTTGAAATGAATTTAATTAAATCATGTTAAGTTTCATTCTTCTCTAGAACGAAATGTAAAACTACTCCATAATAAAAATAGAAAATAATATAAAGAAGAAACTAATTTTTATTATGAAAGAGAAAGAAATTACAAAAACTAAAACTACTATTTCTACTATAATTTGAAGCCAAGATATGAGATATGATCAACAACAAATGACCACCCCTTTATATAGAAGTGGAGATACAAGAATTCGAAGAGGGTGTTCACAAATCGACGTAATCTAATTAATTATAATGTCCCTTTACAGTTTCCAACTGTTCGACTCCATTAAACACCATGAATTGTAACCATTGGGTAGCGCCAAGTGTCATGACCAATCAAATCCAAAGCTTAATTTATTCATCTTTTTCTACATTAAAATATCAAAGTTAAGCATATATAATAAAATATTAATTAACTAAAAAAATAAAGTAAAATATTACTTAATTAATAACGTTTATACTTGGGAAGTATAAAATCATATTAAAAACATGGGTAAATATTATATATTTTAAACGCTTAACACACCCCCAAACTTAAACTTTTGCACGTCCCGAGCAAAATATCATAACAAAGAAAATTTTATTACACTAAAATACTTAGTCCCCATTATGTTCTCATATGCTTCTCAATCAGACCCTCAAGAGTCAACAAGATGTCAATCAAATTAGAAATTCCCTTTCATTAATCACAACGAAAAGAAAGCTCTCTGTGTGTGTGTGTAAGATAATCCATTGGCTTATCATTCTCATCTACAACTAAGAGAATACAATCAAGCACATGCTTAAATATGTTCACCTTTCGCTCCCATCTCCACTAATATAGGCAATGCCAATTTAATGGAATCAATAGGTCTTTATAGGTTGTAACGGGGCCAGGGGCTAGGGACCAAAAATAGGATAAATAAGATAGAAAAATCAGAGGCTAATATGCACCCTAGCATTAAAAATCCTTTCTAAATCCTAACATACATGATTAGCAAATCCCCAAACACCATATCAATATGACAGAAACTTCCTTAAATGTAGTATCGACTTGACCCAATATAAGAATTAACTTTGCTTTGATTTTCCATTGACTACCTGCTACTTTTTCTTTTTTCTTTTATTTCAAACCAGTGGAAGACTATTGCTTCATCTTGTGTTTACTGGTGGAGGATCATTGCCTCATCTTTTTCTTTTCTTCTTTTTTTTTTTTCAAAGCAAAGTTCTAGGAAAGTCCACACAATCTACTCAATCACCACTTTATAACACGCAATGCCTTCCCCCTATACTACTCAGAGTTTCATCCCTGTTAGAATTTAGAACGATTTCAAAATACTAGGGTGCTAGGACTCAAGCAGCAAGATATATTTTCAATAAAAAGGCCAAGGCTAAAATAAGGGTAATCAAACAAATATGTATAAATAAGGCTATGAAATTGTGTACAAAGGATAATTTATATTAGGTAGGCTTGAAGAAAGGCCCAGACTCATCAAAGAGAAATGCCTATATCATTTTCCATCAACATGGCAAGCCAAATATTTCGCCTCGAAAGTCGCTAGGGCAAATTCTAAAAGTCATGACCATCATGTACAATCCTTATTGCAAAACATTCATTGAAATCATCTAAACCAAAAGATTGTGAAAATATTATAAGGTAGAGAACCAACTCTCAAATGCAATCTTTTACTCAGTTCATCCCTCATATCAATTAATCAAGTTTTCCCAAGAGAGGTCAGACTAATTCACATGTATCTATCATTGAACCAAGAGACTAAAATACTATTGCATAATAAAATTTTTATACTAAACTACACTATATATATATGTATATCTAAATCTAAACATGAGTCCAACATGAACAATATGCATAAAATTAAGGCATCACCCCCAAACTTAAACTAAACATTGTCCTCAAAAATAAAAATAAAGAAAAAGAAGTGAAAAAGAACTCCCTCATATCAATTAGTCGGTGGATGATTATCATGAATAATTGAATTTGGACTTGACCCATGCTTTATTGCCTTTAAATGATTGATCTCCTTGTTCAATCTCAATTTCAATTGCACCATGTGGAAAATAACTTCTGTCCAGGAGAAAATGACCAGCAACCACACCAGATGCCATGTTTGTCTGCTATAGTCCAAGCAATAGCTGACTTGTGATCTTTTAGTATTATAATCAGCTTCTCTTTCTGCAATATAGTTAGCTCTGAAGATATAATAATAGGAAAAGTGTCATCAAGCCCTAAGAAAATATACCTGAGATGTTTTGGAAGCTGCTTTAGCTCTAAAATAAGTGGTACTTCAATTGATGGCAACAATTTGTGGAATGGTAGATCGAAGGTTTCCACAACTTTGAATCGTTGAGGCAAAATTGGTTGTGAATCTAATACTTTAACCATCTCATCCACATTAATATCTTCTTCACAAAGAGAATTTATGGATTTATGTAATGAATTACTAAACTGATCCCCTTTGCATCCGAGTAAGCTAACCAATGTATTGAGTTCATTTTCGTTATTTAGTTTTTCATCTTTTTCCTTAACTTCATTGGGCTGAACTGGTTCCTGTAAAGTAATACCACTCTGGGTTGTTATAGCTTTGCAATGCTCTTGACCATCATTCCTTGGTTGTTCTGATTGGCTAGGGAGTACACCCTTGGGTCGCTCACTTGGTTCCTTGTTTAATTGCACCATAACTTGTTGCATAAACTGTTGTTGTTGTTGTTGCTGATTCTGCATAAATTGTTGCATAGTTTGTTGCATGGAATTAAACATTTGGATCAAATCCGGTTGTTGTGGTTGTTGCTGAAAAGAGAGTGAAGGAGGTTGATAATGCTGTGATGGTGGTGGTTTAGTGGGAACAGCAGCCGGTTGTGGATAATTATTCCATGAAAAATTGGGGTTATTGCACCAGCTCGCATTGTAGGTGTTGTAATAGGGATTGTTGTTCCAATTATAGTTGCCTACGTAATTAACTTGATCTGTTGTACATTGACCCGTAAAATGTCCTTGTCCACACCATTCACACCTTGGTTCTACAGCCTTAACCTGTCTCTGTATATTAAGAATTTGAACTTCATTAGTTAAAACACTTACCTGAGCAGATAAAGCAGTAAGTGCATCTAATTCTAAAACTTCGGTAGTCCTCCATGAATGCATGGCTTCTTCCTCTATGGCTTCTTGTGCTCTTCTTCCAGCGGCACACAAGTTTCTCAAATGCTTTCAATCTTTGAATCACAAGAAGACAAGGGTGACCGTACTAATAAACAAATGATAATAAATAATAGAAGGAAGAAGACAATGATATAGTTTATTTTTCCTTTTTTCTTTTTTTATTTTTTATAAAATATAATCAGACACTAAAATCTAAAAAGAAAAGAAAAACACTCAAAATTCTAATCCTAAATTAATTAAGAAAATTCGATCTCCCCGGCAACGGCGCCAAAAACTTGTTAGACTAATTTTAATAGCATGCAAGTGTACACGGTCGAAACAAGTAATATAATGATAAATTCAAGTATCGTCCCACATGGAGATGAATTTCCTATAATTAATTAAAGAAAATAAAATTAAGAACAAAACGGAAATAATTAACTTAACGGAATCTAAATACTAACTTTAAATTAAAAGAGAAGTCAAAATTATAAAACTCGTTCTAGAGTCGAATTTCCCTTAACATGATTTTAATCTTCATCATATCTTACTCTTATCTTTTATTCCCTCGGATTGTCGATCTAGGATAATTATATGACATGGTGGCTCCCGCTCCTTCATGCTTCTATTATTTTGCCTCAATTTCTACCTCCCGGTGATAATTGATTAATCAACAAAATAACGCATTAAGAATTGCCTTACAACCGCGTACGGTGTTGTGTATCTTCCGACCACAACGACAAACAAGTCAAAAGACTCGTCGTATGATGAATTATCAATGACTAATCTAATTAATTTCTCCCGAAATCTAATTAAACCTCATGATCTAAGAAATAGGTGATCAATCTATTCTTAGCATTTAGAACATGATAATTCAAACGATCCGATTGAATAAAAGAGTAAGAGCTTGAAATGAATTTAATTAAATCATGTTAAGTTTCATTCTTCTCTAGAACGAAATGTAAAACTACTCCATAATAAAAATAGAAAATAATATAAAGAAGAAACTAATTTTTATTATGAAAGAGAAAGAAATTACAAAAACTAAAACTACTATTTCTACTATAATTTGAAGCCAAGATATGAGATATGATCAACAACAAATGACCACCCCTTTATATAGAAGTGGAGATACAAGAATTCGAAGAGGGTGTTCACAAATCGACGTAATCTAATTAATTATAATGTCCCTTTACATTTCCAACTGTTCGACTCCATTGAACACCATGAATTGTAGCCATTGGGTAGCGCCAAGTGTCATGACCAATCAAATCCAAAGCTTAATTTATTCATCTTTTTCTGCATTAAAACATCAAAGTTAAGCATATATAATAAAATATTAATTAACTAAAAAAATAAAGTAAAATATTACTTAATTAATAATGTTTATACCCGGGAAGTATAAAATCATATTAAAAACATGGGTAAATATTATATATTTTAAACGCTTAACAGTGGGATCCGATAAAATGCCACTTAACTAGTCCTGCACATGATAAATCAAATACACACTAGAGTAGCGTAAAAACAGAGAACGAGTCCTAAACGGACCTAGTAGAAGCTCCAAACGGGTCCACGTGCCTAGGCGGTGAGCTACTACACTGTACCTACACAATCAAGCTAAAAACTAATGCCCGCAAGATGAATCACACATCCTATAGCATGCACACGCAATCAACACAATCACGCATCAATCAACACACATCAACCTATATCAATTCTAGTAAGTCTACTTAGACTAGTTTGCATTAGATCATGATCATTACCTAGTTACCCTAATTAGTATTTTAGCCTCCATTTTTAACACCACTCAATCAAACAAATTTCATATTTTATCCTTAATCAAATCTACATTTATATATATTATTATAACACACAATTCACCAATCCTACCATGCAATTCTAATAATCAATACTTTCAAATAATTAAGTTAAAATAAATATACCTCGCGTCATTGAAAATTGGCGACGGCTAGGGTTTCTGTTTCGTGGCTCGAAACTCGAATTCGGCACCTAGCGGCTTCCGAAGTCCGATCAGATTGAACCGGGTGCGTTCGGCGGCTGATCCAACAAATTTCCCACAAATCCAATTTTCCGGCGGTTTTCCAGCGAGTGTTGGCAGTTTTCTGGCGGATTCCGGTGGTTTTCCAGTGATGATTTGGGACGGGGCAATCAGGGGGTCTATCGGCACCAGCTCGACGAGCTTGGTCCAATGGTGGTGTCAAACAGGGTAGTCTGGGCGGCGATAGCTGTCGGCAACGGCGTGCTCCGATCGGGGCTACGGCCGACCTCGATGACGGTCGGGATGATGGGGGAAATGTCGGCGACGAGGAGAGGGTGAGACTGGTGGTCTCGGCGGCGGTGACGGCGACCGAACGGCGGCAGAATCCGGCTCGGAGTGGCTACGGCCAAGGCGGCTTCGTGGCATCGCGGTGGCGCGCCGGCAGGCGATCGGTGGCTGAGGTTTGTCGGGACGGCATGACGACGGCGAGGGGATGATGGGCGGTTGGTTTCGGCAACGGGGCGATAGTCGACGGCGGTGGTAGCGATGAACAGAGTGGGCGGCGAGGGTTTTGGGAGGGGAAAGTGTCGGGGAAAGGAGAAAACACCCCCAATGGCAATTTCGTAAATAAGTATTGACTCGATTGCTACTCGAGTCAAAATAATAACTAGTTCATAATAAATTCTAAAACAAATCTAGAAAAATATGGGAAAATCCCATAAAATAAAACAAACACATCAACATCCAAATGACATGCTCTATAATTAATAACCCATCCGAATATAATCTAACGCGTCCTAATACGTTATTCAGCCTAAAACTATTTCTACAATCAAACATATAAAAAGGAAAAATAGTGCATACTTTCATATATTCTGATAACTCATTTCTCACCATCTTCTCGACGTTATCATCATATATTTAGGTACACCTGACTCTCATCGCTCATAACTCACAGCTGGCCTCGACTCAGCACGCGGTTCATGAACTAACTCGACTCGAACCAACGGTCGAACCGACTGGTTCTGTAATGTAAAACCCTGACTCGAGTCACAGGTTTTACATAGGTGTGTCCAAAAGTAGTCCATCCAAATTCGATGGTGGACAGTCTAACTTCCATTTGCCATGGCGGTTAGTAGAGCTGTCACTTTCCATTATGATCCTTCTTCTTACCCTTGTGAGGAGCATGAGCTTGGTATTCACCAACTTCGTTCATTTTCAAGAGAATATTAATTCAACATTTAAACCAAAAATTTAGCATATTTCTATTTTTTATTATATTACGAAAAATTCTTATTTATAGAAAAATTGATTGGGAAAACAATGCTAGGACATGAAAATTGTGCATGAAAACAACAAAAAAATAACTCTTTTTAGGAGTTATCAAGCCCTCAAAATTGAATCTTGGCTAGTCCCTGGCAAAAGAGTAATTTGAACTCCCCTTAGATGAATTCATTCAATTTTCACTAATACCAATCAGTGGTAAAGAACTTTCCCCCGCATATGAAATTATGAATTACTTTTCTGAACAAGTGATTATATCTTTCCAATCACATTGCCTTGTATAGATAGGTTAGAATTTCTGTAAGACTACATGTAGCACCCCGTTTCTGTTCACATGTGAAATGACCTTGAAATGTCACTAGCAACCGAACCGTTCGCCAACCTACTTGATTCGGTTAAGCCATCCCCGATCTCCCCTTGGTGTCTTAAAATGGTAATGCAAGTATATAATGTGTGAATGAGATGATTGGGTTTTAACGTGGCCCTACATATATGTCATGATATGCAATTGTGAACAGATAGAATAATCGTGAAAACAGGTTCGAGAATAAATAACATTTAAATAAAATAAAATAAAATAAAATGAACCGAATCTTTCCTAAAAGTGCAATAATAAATATTTATATTGATATAATTCCAAAACATGACGTTTTTATTTCACTTCCATTCTAGTTTCATTCCACATGCTAAATGTTCATAGCATGTCATAGAATAATCTAAAACAATCTTATCATTCACACAACTTAGCAATCATCATTTCCATTCATTATGTGAGGCAGGTACATGTGTGCAACAGCTTTACTACTCTTCGCAGCCTTGATAGCATTAGTCCTTGAGATTCTCACCTACATACGCAATAGAAAACCATCAGTAACGAATGTTACCGGTCCAAAAAATAACTAATATCAATCTAGCACAGGAAAGCTAACCCTGCTATTGAATAAAAATCTCATATACTTCCTCAAGAACTCTCACAAGGGCAGTAATGGCAACTATCACCCTCAAGCGGCAGCATCCCCTTTCCATAACTTTCTCTTTCCATAAGATTCTCTTTCCTTGGTCATTCAAACTATCAAAATCATTGTTATTCATCTCAATCCTCTATGTCCTTTGTATTACTCCTGGCCCTGAGTAGAGGGGCCAAGTACTTTTAGACATGTGCCTTCAGTACCATTTTTCACCACAAGTCTAGACATGTGTTACACAACAGTACCCGTAAACCTCCACACTTCTCCAGGTTTGAGGAACTCAAAGATGGAGTTGTGAGCATCCTTTGGGAATGGAGTGGATGCTCACTAGTTCCAGAGCCCACTTTGACAAACACATGCCCTATCTCAAGATGTGGTCATCAGTTTCCTCCGTCACGCATTTCACTAGAAACGCGAAAACTATATATATATATAGGCCTAGGTAGGTAATTATATAATATAGACTCAAAGGCATCTTGTAGTGGATCTTGTCTTCAAAAACATGCTCGAGGGATCTCATCCTCTAGGGTTATTAATCCAAAAATATGATTGGCTAAATGGCCCGTATAGAGTGGGATACGATAAAAATTCCACTCAAGATGTCCTCTTTCCTGTTCTAAACAAAACACGATAGAATGAGGCGATAAATAGAGAGCGAGTCTTAAACGGACCAAGTAGAAGCTCCAAGCGCGTCAACGCACCTAGGCAGCGAGCTCCTACTCCGTACCTACATATGAAATCTAAAAGCTAACACCCACTAACTGAATGACGCATCAAACTCATTATGAATATCACACATACAATGTTATCATCATCTAACAATAGGCAAACAATCAATGTAAAAATATCTCATCCTATTCATCCCAATTTTATTACATTTTTCTAAGTTACGTTGAAATCAATTAGCATGCTAAAATTTAATTTACTTGATTAGATCACTAACTATTAATCAAATCATGCAAATCATCACTTCATTCAAAATCAAACATTTATCACAACAGTTAATCATTCCTAGTATGTTGTGCTTAATAATTATAAATTTTAAACAATTAAATCAAATAAAAATTTATGCCTAATCGTTAGTCACACGGCGACGGTGACAAGGATGTGACCGGCTCGAGTGAGAATTGTGGGGAAGAGAGAAGGAAGTTGAGTGAGAAGGATGATAGTGGCTGAATGACAAAAGTGTGGAATATATAGATGTCAGGGTGAGAAGAACAAATGGCCAGTTGAGAAAAATGAATAGTCAAGTGAGAAAAACGAATGGTCATTTAGAAAAATGAATGGTCGTCTTGTAATTAAAACTTGAATCGAGTAAAAATAATACTAACTCATAATAAAAAAATACCATAAATATAACACACTTCAATGACATACTCTATAACTAATAAACAGTTCAAATTGCCCATAATGTGTCCTAATACGTTATTCAACCTAAAAATAATTTTACGATTTAATTAAAATAAATAAAGAAAAATCTGGCATACTCTCATATATTCTGATAACTTATTATGTTGTTGTCTTATTGGCACTATCATCATATACTTGTCTCGGCTCGGTACGCGTGTTTTGAAATTGACCTGATGGAAAATAATGGTCGAATTGACCGGTTTAGACTATAAAACCCTGACTCGAATCATGAGTTTTACACTACGGGGATTAAACCATCATGTGTTCCAATCTCAGATAGTTCTCTCCACTAATCTAAATTTTTGGATAGCAAGGATTAGTAGGATTTCATAGGCTGTAATGGCGCTTAGGCTTGGGCCTTAACTAGGTTATGAGAGAAACAACCAAAGGCATCACTACACTCAAAATTTTCTTAATTGATCAATATGAACATTAGAATAGTTATTTTTCTGAGTTTTCTTGTTTTTCCTTCCTCGGTGTTTCTTCCATTGGTTTTTTAAATTTTTCTTAAAAAATGATAATAGACCTCAATTATAGGATGTCAACCTTTTCCTTTAACTATTTACTCTCTTTTTTTTCTATTTTCTTCTTCCTTCCATGGTAGCGTCATCCTTCCCACCCAACGAGTTCTTGACCACTTAAAGTTAAATTCAATTAAGTCAATCTCATAAGACAGGTGAGGGTTAAAATTTTGCGGAGGTTTCACATTGGAGGTTGATGTTAGACTCAAATTTGGCTAAACTGTGGTTTTATTAGGGTTGGCTAATTTAGCCCTCGTGAATAAAATTTACTTAAATCATTTCCTAACGATCCAATAATCTATCTATCTATTTTGCCTTGATAATTTTGAAATGGAATTCTAACTTTCTTTTCCTGCTATGCTCAGATATTTTCCTACCACATCATACTAGGTTGTGCATATGGATAAGAGATAAACCTTGTAATTATGTAGAAAATACACTCATGGCTTGTTAAGGCTTGAAATTAGAATAAACTACTGCATGTTAAGGCTTGAAATTAGAATAGATCCTTACTTATTTTGTACCTACCAAATCCGCATACCATAGCGCTAATGAAAGCGACAAAGTTAATGGTTTTATAGACCACATTTATCATTAGTTCCAAATCAATTTTCTCCCCCTTAAACTTATTAATAACTATGTTGTCACAGTTACATAGAATATGTTAGTCTCAAAATAATTATTCAAAAAAGAAAGGAGATGAGGGAGAAAGAGTTGCTCATTGCTTAGTTGATACAACCATGGATGCAACTTTCAATGAAGAATGTTTGGGTAAGTTCAAAGATGGTTCAGAAAAGCTTAAAGAACACATAGACAACCTTCAAATCCTTGCTGGACCAATTGCAAGAGCTCAAGCAAGGAAACTGCGAGAGATTGTGCAAAACCTTCTTATGCATGTAAAGGAAGGCAATGTTCTTGCATAAGATGAACTCGGCTTGATGATGGAGGATAAGTTGGCTCAATCAGTCATTACATCAAGTGGAAGGCCCATTCTAAAGCTCAATTTCATAATCAACTTTTGTGTTGCTTTCAACATGACCATTTTGAAGTAAAAAAAGGTATTTTAATGTTTGTAGATGGTGGTTGAACCAACCCCACATAGAAATTTGGCTTTTGTTTAATGTTTTGCACCTTTTCAAGGAACTTAATGATGGTTGAAATCACCCCGTGTCGAAAATAAAGTTTCTAGCTTTCCTAAACTTTTAATGTTGTTAGGTGGATATAGCTTGCACTCGCGTAATTTTTTTGCATATAAATATTCGAAGAACTTTATTTGTGATCGAACAACTTCGATATATATTATTTTGTGAAAAATATTCTCGAAGTTGTTCTTCTCAAACTTGCAGAAGTTTCAAGTACAACCACTTGAATTTTTAACCCTTGGAATATTGGTTTTTTGTTGTTCTATAACCACAAGGTCAATATTCCTTAATAATATTGGTTTCTTACTCTTTATAGCGAAGGGCTTATATTCTTGTTATTTATACTATATGTTTCTGGTTCAATATAACCAAGGGGTCGGTACTCATTATCTTCCATACCTTCTTTGGACGAACTAAGAGTAGTATTCTCACAGTTGAATTGCTGAGGTTCGCATCACTAGCCTACTTCATTTAAGCTGGCATTGGCCATGGTGAGTGGCCAGTCTATGGTTCAGCTCCTTCCAAGTGTGAAGCAATTTCTTCTTCCTCAGACTCTTCTTCTTCCTTCTCAGGCACCGGTGGTGGTTTGTTTGAAGTTAAAGCCTTGGCATCTTTCCTGGTTTGCCTTTTCTACATGGTTTCATGTGCCTTTGCTTTCTCTTTTTCTCCTATATTTTTCGTTGTCGAGAACTGTTAAGTAATGGAACAATAGTTGTGTCCACCTGATTCTCATTACAATTTTTAGATTAACATGTTCCAATTGTGTTGTTACCCTATGAAGGTGAGCAACTTCTCTTGTATTTTCTTCGTTCGTTTAACCTCTTCCAATATCTCACCATCATTCCTTTGGCTGTCAATCTATGGTGCCTCATCCAAAGCTCTTGCCAAAATACCTAGTCCTTCTTCTATACTTTCTTTATTTTTTCCTACTTCAACTCTAGCATTTGTGCATAGTTGGGGGATGATCACTGGGAACCATAGGGCTTTTGCTGGCTTCACAGAGTCGATCAAGTTGTCGATCAAGTTGTCAATATGATCCAGCTAGCATCAACTTCTTCTTCTTTATATAGCATACACAAGGAGTGCGCTGTCCAATGTGACATGAGATGTGTGCGGTGTAGGGATCGGTCTACTGTAAGAAGAGAGACTTCCACCTGGGTTGCAATGTCCCAACATGAAAATGTAGGTGCTAGTTGATGCTTCTTGTTGCCCACATTACTTCTTTGTCATGTTGACCAAGTGTCTCTACTTGTAACCTACATAATTTATACATATGATATTTCATAAATTGGGATCATTACATTAATATCATGATCATAATTAATTAAGCATACTTAACGATGTAAATAGATAAATTGCAGAAGAAAAACTAAATGTACTGATTGTTTCATTATATCACCATATATAACCACTAAATATGTCCATATATCAAAATAAAAATATATTTGTCCAAGTATTAACTCAGCAAAGGGTTAACTAAATTGTTATACTAATATGCAAATAAAATAAATCCTCATACGTTGAATGCTTCCATCTCATCTCTCCAAAGCTTCCAAATACCTCCGCACAAGCAAACTTGTCCACTAAGTATTGATAATAATACTGAGTCCACTACTTACATATGTAGTAAACAAAAAATAGAGAAAATAAGACTAATTTGCAATCGATTAAACAAGGTAGAAAAATCAAATAAAACTTCTACTATACTTGCATATAACTGAACATGAATAAAGCATAATAACTTAAATATCATGTAACATGTACTAGTAGATAACTTCATATCTGAATTTACAGAACATGGAATAATACTTAGAAAACTGATAAATTTGATCAACTAATTTATATTACTCATATGACTTATGAGCAAGCCCTAGAGGATTAATATATTTAGCACATAATCATGGAAAGATTATTAAGTTAATTACATGTGTGACTTACATATAAGCCCTGGTAAGTTAACTTACCTAAATAACATTAATATTGAGTTCAAAACTGACCATGGGTGCACGTGACTAATATTCTCCAACTAGCTTATGACTTAGGTTTCACACTTCCTTGCAAAAGACAATTTTTACTCAAAATTAATCTTGAATATGCTAATAATCTCGATTTTGTTCAATTCTTAGAAATTTTTATTTCTAAGCAAAATTGATCGAGAAACTAAGGCTAGTGCATAGAATTTGTGTATGATTAATACCGAAATAAAACTTTATTCAAGAATTATCATGCCATCATAGACCACCATATCTAAAATGGTTCAATTTCTTCACTCGGCAACACCAATTTTAGAGGCATATAAGGAAAAGATAATTGCCCAACAATTCCCATTTCTTCACACCACTCTTGGATCTTGTTAGAAAGGTACTCTTTTCCCCTATCAGTTTGTAAGGCTTTGATTTTGGTGTTTAACTGATTTCCAGCCATTTGCTAAGAGGGTTGATGCATTCTAAGTGTAAAACCCCAACTTTAGGTAAAGGTTTTACTTGATTTTAGTTTTGCCTTGTTCAAGTCAATATCGAGTCGGTTCGAGCGAGCTCGAGCCAGACCAATTTTTAAAATATGAATATGGGGCCCAGATGGCCAGAAGAGCATGATATGGAGGTTTAGTATTCCCGACATGCATATGATAGTTTCAGTTATAATATAGTAGAGCATGAGTTATCAATGTATACATGAGGTATACATATGATTTTTATGAATTAGCCAGTAGTTTAGGCCTAAATCTAGGCTGTTACAGAGTTTAGCATTCTTTTGGGATTTTGTGGGTATTTCATGACCGCGATCACTTGATTGTGCCCTTGTGGGCCTAGCTTGATTGAGCTCACGGTTTGACGCCTATTTGACCTTCTTGCTTCAATTCTCGCCTATAGAGTCACTTTTAAGACTCGAGTTTGTTTCAACTTTTGATGGTCTCGATCCGAGCTTTTCGTCCATATGTATATTGAATATACCCATAGGTGGGTCCTGCTAGACCACGAGTAGTCGGACGTTCTGATCTTACTACATGGCAAGATCTGAGCCATCCACCTCAACCATAGTTTTCTCCCATTTATATTTCAAGCATTTCCAATAATTTTTAGAGTTACACCCTTTAGAGTCACCACTGCTTTAGCTCCCCACTGGCAAGTTTCTGCCTTGCCCCTGGCCACCGTATCAGTACGACCATGACCACCTCGCGGCTACCTATTAGTATGTACCCATGATCGCCACCGGTGCCGCCGGCGACAATCTTTACGCTCTCGGTTTTCTTTGTCGTCGCCACCAGTTCAGGCCATTTTTTGGCCCCTATGAGTGTCCTCCGGCGAAGCCAACCACCCCGACAGTTTCCTCCCAAGATCCTCTGTTTGAGACCAACACTGACCTCCACCGTGGCCATGATCGCCGCCGGTGACATCGCCGCACCCGGCTGTGATACTGTTGCTTCCTAGCCATTTTTTGGCCAGCCAACTACCACACTCTGCCGATCGTCACCACCATCACGTTCCCGCTACTCCCCTCTATTGATCCCAACTAGTGGTGACCCCAGCCGCGCTACTATCGGCATTTTCTGGCAACGGGCACCACCACCCCTTGTTGAGCACGTTTACCTATTTTCCTGGGATCGTGTCTGCTGCCTGTGTTTGAGTCTACCTGGCCGTGCCCGAGTCTGTCGCCATGTCCATGTCCATCACTCCAAACCAGCCCAGCCAACCCAGCCCAAAAGTTTATTTAACCCAGACCATGTTGGCTCGACACAACTTGGTCTGGTTCAGCTTGGTTCTGTCTGGTTTAGCTTGTTTTCGACCGTTTCTCGGCCATTTTGGGTAATTCAACAACCCCTACATTAGTTTAGATACATATTCACATTATTTAGCATTTTTATATGTTATAAGTATCTTTCTTTATTTATTGATTATTTTATTAATTTATTTATGAATATTCACTTTTTGTTCTTTATATATATCTTGACTATGATGAATGAATATGTGACTAATTATTGTTATTAATAATGTATTTATTCATAGATATTATTCTTGTTCATTTTTATTTTATTTTATTTTATTAATTGATGGATTATTAATTATTTTCTTGTTTGTGTTATTATTTATGCATATTTATTCGTATGCTCGTATATTTGATATTTACATTATTATTCTTTGTGATTAATTAAGGTTAGTCATTTATTTATTTATTTATTTATGATTTATTTAATTAATTATTTGGTCGTTTATTTAATTAATTGTATGTTTACTAACACAAGCATATATGATATTTATTAGTGTTTACCCGTATATTTATATAGTATAGTTATATTATTATTTTATGATTTGAGTATTGTTCAAGTTTATGTATTTATTATTTATCTAATTATCTATGAGTGCATTTTCTTATTTATTTATTTATTTATTATTTATTATTATTATGTTTCGATTTTCATGCCACATGTTTAGTTATAGGTTTGTTAGTACATTTGTCTTTATTACGATGTATTGACGATATGAGCACACACCATAAGCATGCACCATATAGAGATGTTACTATTTTACATAGTAGTGGGTTCCAATGTAGGTTTCGGAGTCTTAGCTCACCGTAGTTGTACATACACGCTTGGAGCTTGGACCATGGGTCCGTAGGACTCTCCTTCTTTGCTTGACTCCTTGTGTGTCGAGTTTAATCGTGTGTTATACATAGGGCATCATCAGAAGTGTTTTATCGGATCCCTCCGATGTCAGGCCATTTAGCCGTGTTTTCTACACATGTTTAATAAAACTACAAGGATGAGATCCCTTGTTAGTTTTCAAACTTAAGCTCCAAAAAATTTAGATACAAGCCTCTTCCCAAGCTTATTATATTAATATGCACATTTTTATGAATTTCATGAACAAGAGAATGAGTGGTACAGAGATATGTATAGACCACAGTAGTACTCCAAACCCTAAGGTAGTGCAGTGTATGAGAGCACTGCTGTCACGCACCAAGTAGTTCGGTCCTTCCTGGACTGCGTCGAATATATTATTATTATTTTTTCACAGTATTTACAATCTCCCCAACATAAAAATATTTTGTCCCCAAAATATTATAACGGCAACAGGACAATCATGATTAATTTTATTTCTTCAGTATCGGTTCATGCTACAGTATCGGTTTATGCTATTACAATAATAAGAATCTTATGCCACAAATAGGCTAGGGTATTTCCTTGCCATTTCTTGTTCAGTCTCCCATGTAGCTTCCTCTGACCCCTGATTTTTCCACAATGCTTTAACTAAAGGAATTTCCTTGTTCCTGAGTGTCTTTATTTCTCTTGCCAGGATGCGAATCGGCATTTCCAGGAAAGTAAATTTGATTGTACCTCTTAGCCTTCAAAATTTGTGATTATTTGATCCTCATCTCGTACATATTTCTTTAACATCGACACATGGAAAAAAATTTGTATTCTAGCTAGGCTTGGTGGTAATGCTAGTTTATATGCACAATTTCCAACTCGATCTCGGATTGGGAACGGTCCTATGAATCTTGGATTCAACTTCCCTGATGTTCTAAATCTGATCACCCCCTTCCTAGGAGATTTCTTTAGGTACACAAACTCCCCAACTTGGAACTATAGGTCCCTCCTTCGAGTATCAGCATAACTCTTCTGTTGATCCTGAGCTACCTTAAGCCTTTGCTAAATGAGTTTCACCTTTTCAGTTACTTCCCTCGCCATCTTTGGCCCGACTATAACTGCCTCGGTGAGACTCCAACAAGCATGATGGAGACTTGCAAGGCCTACCATATAAGGCTTCAAATGGTGCCATCCCTATACTGGCTTGGTAAGAGTTATTGTAGGTGAATTCAGCCAAAGCCAAATATTTCTCCCAGTTACTTCTTCAGTCAAGTATGCAAGCCCGTAACAAATCTTCCAAAGTTGGAATAGTCCTCTCACTCTGACCATCAGTTTGGGGATGATATGCTACACTGAGCTTGATTTGGGTCCCCATGGCTTTTTGGAAAGCTTCCCAGAAATGTGAGGTGAATAGGGGATCTCGGTAGGAGACTATCTCCTTTGGAATCCCATGCAACCTAACAATATTGTTGGCGTACAATCCTTCCAAGTATTCTATAGTTCTCATTGATTTCGTGGGGATAAAGTGAACTACCTTAGCTAGTCGGCCCACAACCACCCATATGGAGTCATGCTTCTTCTGAGTCCTCGGGAGCTTTGGAGTCAAATCGCATGTGACACACTCCCATTTCCAAGTTAGTATTTCTAAAGGTTGCAATAGTCCTCCAGGTAGTTGATGTTGGGCTTTAATCTGTTGGCAAATTTGACACCTGGAGACAAAATCCACAACATCCCTCTTCATCCCAATCCACCAGCAGGTTTGCTTTAAATCTTGATACATTTTAGTAACTCCTGGGTGTATTGAGAACTTTGAGTGATGAGCCTCCTCCAATATATTCCGCCTCAGTGCAACACCCTTGGATGCATACAACCTTCCTCCAAATCTAATCACACTATTGGAATCAGCTACAATGTCAGGAATCATGTCCATCATTTCATTCAGCTCCTCATCACCCTTTCTGCTAGTTTAACACGATCAACTAAATCATTGGAACTAACCAAATTTGCTAGTAATCCTATTGCCCTTCTGACTCAACGCATTTGCTACCACATTCGCTTTCCCTAGATGGTATGAGATTTGGAAGTCATAGTCCTTCAAATATTCTAGCCACCACCTCTATCAAAGGTTAAGGTCATTCTGGTGAAGATATACTTTAAACTCTGGTGGTCAGTGAAGACTTCGAACTGGGCTCTATACAAGTAGTGTCTCCAAATCTTCAGTACATAAACCACTGCTGCTAGTTCTAAGTCATGGGTTGCATAATTTTGCTCATGATTTTCAATTGACGAGAGGCATAGGCCACCACTTTACCTCCCTGCATAAGGATACCTCCTAAACCCAACAGGGACACATCACTGAAGACTACAAATCCTTCATTACCATTTGGCAGTGTCAAGACTGGAGAAGTTGTTAGTCTCTTGTTTAGAGACTGGAAACTCTCCTCACACTTACTACTCCATTCAAACTTGACTCCCTTCCTTTTGAGTTTGGTTAATGGCGAAGCTACTAAGGAGAAGTCTTTAATGAATTTCCTATTGTAACCCGCTAAGCCAAGAAAGCTCTTGACATTAGTGACTGACTTGGGTTGTGGCCAATAAGTGATTGCTTTCACTTTTAATAGATCCACTGCAACTCCGGCCTTTGAGATAATATGAGCAAGGAAGTTTACCTCCTTCAACCAGAGTCACACTTTGAGAGCTTGGTGAATAGTTGATTTTTCTCAGAACTTGAAGAGTAATGGACAGGTGCTTCACATGCTCTTTTTCATTATTTGAATAAACCAGAATGTCGTCCACGAACACAATAAGAAACTTGTCCAAGTATGCGTGAAATACTGTGTTCATGAGTGGCATAAAGCCCGCTGGTGCATTTATTAGGCCAAAAGGCATGACCAGAAATTCATAATGTCCATACGGAGTTTGGAAAGCCATTTTTTGTATGTCTGACTCCTTTACTCGCAACTGGTGATAACTAGACCGCAAGTCTATCTTATAAAATACTCCGACTATTTTTAGCTAATCAAACAAGTCATAAATCCTTGGTAAGGTGTATTGATTTTTTACTATCACTTGATTGAATTTGCAATAGTCAATACATAGCCGAAGTGATCCATCTTTCTTCTTCACAAAAAGAATAGGGGCTCCCCAGGGTGAAGTACTTGGTCAGATGAAACCTACTTGCAACAACTCTTCTAGTTGACTCTTTAACTCCTTGAGTTCTGCTAGAGCCATCCGGTGTGGTGCTTTAGAAATTGGTGTTGTTCCAGGTGCTAGGTCAATGGCGAACTCCATTGTCCGCTTAGGAGGTAACCCTGGAAGTTTGTCTGGGAATACATCAAGAAACTCTGCTACCACAAGAATCAAGGACAACTCTTTGGGTTTTGACTCAGACTTAACTAAGTTAGGAAAAAAGGCTTTATAACCCTCACCAGACATTGGGCAGTCGACTTGTTTGGTTAGGATAGCTGCCACAAATTCAGCCCCCGTGATGGAAGAAATCTCACGTCGATGGAATATAGTTCTTCCATGGATTTCCACCAGGAAGATGCTTCCTCCTGAAGCATGCATGTTGCCAACCTCACTTGATGGTGGCGGGGCACAATTAGAGCCCTAAACACTTTTTCGGTAATGTCTATCCAGCTCACTGCCTTTATTGGACTAATCCCTCCAATAAAAACCTCAGCTCCATTCTTCCTAAACTTTTCCACAGTGTATTGGTCACTATAATCAACAGTTGGCAGCACTTGTCAAACTATTGGTGGCACTGGGTTTGGACACTCCCCACGCTTGGATGGGTGTGCAAACCTTGCCCACCCTTGGGCACTTCCCTGACCACCGTATGGGGTGATTTTGGGACCCGCTGCAGAGCTTGAGGCTTCATTCCCTGCTACCACTCCAATAACTGCTGAACAATATTTTAAACCACAAAATTTGTATTTTTTGACACCTGCGTCAATCCATGTATGGCTAGGGCATGTGAAAATACCCCTACCCCGTATTTAATTTAACCGGGCAAATAATAAATTATATTAACTAGGTAGAATTAACCGGGTAGAGAATAATAATAATTCTCCAACGTTCAGTCCTTCCAGGACCATGTTTGGTCCTTCCCAGACCGTGTTTGGTCCTTCCCGGACCGCATCGAATATACTATTATTATCATTATTATTATTAATTTTCCCAGTCTTTACAAAACTTGTCAAAGTATGCGTGAAATACTGTGTTCATGAGTGACATAAAGGCTGCTAGTGCATTTGTTAGACCAAGAGGCATAACAAGAAACCCATTATGTCCATTTCGTGTTCGGAAAGCCGTTTTCTATATATCTGACTCCTTTACTTGCCACTGGTGATAACCAGACCACAAGTCTATCTTAGAAAATACTTCGGCTATTTTTAGTTGATCAAACAAGTCATCAATCCTCGGTAAGGGGTATCGATTCTTGACTGTCACTTGATTGAGTTGTCGATAGGCAAATACATAGCCAAAGTGATCCATCTTTCTTCTTCACAAAAAGAACAAGGGCTCCCCAGGGTGAAGTACTTGGTCCGATGATACCTACCTACAACAACTCTTCTAGTTGATTCTTTGATTCCTTGAGTTCTACTGGATCCATGCGGTATGGTGCTTTAGAAATTGATGCTACTCCAGGTGCTAGGGCAATGGCAAACTCTAGTGCTTTCTTCTGGACAACGGGCTCTGGAAAACATTGTCGATTGAAAGCTGCCACAAATTCCGCCCACATGATGGAAGAAATCTCATGTCAATGGAATGTGGTTTTTTTTCCATGGATTTCCACTAGTAAGATGGTTCCTCCCGAAGCATGCATGTTGCCAACCTCACTTGATGGTGGTGGGGCACAAATAGATCCCTAAACGCTTTTTCAGTAATGTCTATCCAGCTCTCCGCTTTTATTGGATCAATCCCTCCAATAAATACCTCAGCTCCATTCTTCCTGAACTTTTCTAGATTGTAACGGTCACTATCATCAACAGCTGGCGGCAACACTTGTCGGACTACCATTGGCACTGGGTTTGGAAGCTCCCCTCTCTCGCTTGGGTCTGCTAACCCTACCCGCCCTTGGGCACACCCCTGACCACCGTCTGGGGTGATGTTGGGATCCGCTGCAAAACAATATTTTGAACCACAGAATTTGTATTTTCTGAAGCTTGCACTACTCCTTGTATGGCCGTCAGGATATGGGCCAATACATTCTCTCTGTTCGAATTTGAGTGAGTAGATCGGTTTGACTATCTACGAGTGCTTGCCATCTGAAACGTCAAAAATTTTGCCTTCATGGTACATTTATTTGTTCTTTTTCAGTTATGACTTTGGTTTATTAGCGAATGAATTTGTTAATTAATAACACAAAACATTGGGAAAAGGTAATTACTAGACATTTTAACAATGTACTTGAGTCAAAATTGTGAGCCAGCCCAAACCGGCCTAGGTGTTACTTGAAATATAATTGATGTAAACATAACTTTAAGAACATGAATTCTAATATGGTAATAATTCTAGAAAATTTATAATTAATAAGAATAGAACATGTTCTGATAGCATGTGACAATGCATAAAAAACTAACTCAAAGTCCCACAGTCTTGGACTGTTTCCTATAGCCACATTTATAACACAAGAGAATAAAAAGGAAGTCCAATTTATTATCAATTTACCAAACCTTGGTTGATAAAAAACCAACAACCACACTTTTATTCTTTAGTCCAAAGTTGTTCACCTGTGGAGGTAATTCCTCATTAGTGATGAAACCACTAAGCCACATAATTAAATGAAACAGAGTGAATATAATCCCAATTATCATTTCTCAAGACTTTTAGTTGTTATGAGCCTATGCTGAGCTCTTAATATGCTGGGACGGTGGCCACCCCATCCATCTCCAATCCCATGCATGCGTACACACGCTACGTGGCCCACAGCCTGTATTTACCGATATTTGCCATTGACTCACCCTCTCGGTATGATAAATGCATAATGAGCCGTCTTGCACCATTGTGCCCTGTCACCCCTTTTGGCATGGGGGCAGGTAGTCAATCTTTTAGGGGGTGCTACCCTGCATCGAATTGAGTCGACCTTGGTTGTGCACGATGCATGGTGGTCGGATATGAACTCAAGTCGACCAAGACTCCCACATAGTAATTTTAAAAGGTGCGGCCCCATCTCGAACTGAGATAATTCCTTGACCCCAGTTGCACTCGGTGCATGGTGGTCGAATCTAGGCTTAGGCCGACCAAGGCTGCCAAAAAGGGAAAATACAATATTTCAAATAATTATACGGACCTGGATAGTTCGTAAGTGAACCTGCAACCATGGCCAACGATCCTAATCTGAACGAGAATATAAAATTATACATAAGTATAATTTTATTCGAGTAAAATACATGCAACTACATGACTAATATATATACCATTATCAAAATTCGACAAGATAAAACATGCAACTTTCAACAATCTTAAATATTAAATTATTCATGTGACATAATCATTTAAGTCCTACTTTACATTTTAAATTAATTATCTAAATCATAATTCACACTTCACTAATGATAAAATAATTATTAACTTATAAAAAAGTATTTCATTACTATTATTAGTATATTTTCCTTTGAGATGATAATTACTTTACCACGATTTTGATGATTTAGTTTACGATTTTAATCTTTAATCATTATCATTATTAATAGCAATTTAATTAATTAAGTTATTTAATTCCATTATTTAAAATGATTTGTATTATCCTAATTCGAAGATAATGCTAATACAATTATTTTAAATTATTCAACTCAATAAAGGTTGGTACTTTATTTATTTTTATTAAGCTATTTAGGTTCTTTTTACACGATTATAGTTTAATAACCCATTTTTTACCTTATTAACTCGTTATTAAAATAATCACTTTATTTACCTAGTATTAAATTTAATATGGTAAAAGTTAAAATTTTATTTTATTAATCACTTATAACCAACCGATTTAATTTAATATCTTATAAGACACCAATTAATCTCCAACAGTTTATCATTATCGTATTTTTATTACTCATGGCGATTTCGTGAAATATTTAATTAGTTTAGCAATTATAACCCATAACCATTAAAATAATAAATTTTAAGGATTTATTATGAGTTAATATTATTTTTAACTCGAGCCGTGTCGAGTCAAGCATATATTACAGATTTGCCATCTTCTTCCCCGACGCTCTTCTCTTCTCCTCACCTCATCTTTGGCACAAACTAGACCATGACGTCTTCTTCTTCAACCCAAAACCAGATCACGTCCTTCACGAACTACTTCCCTTCCCTAGCAATCCAATTGGAAGCCTAAAGCTTGTGCATTACAGCAACTATCCAAGGCGAATCCTGTTCTGCACCAAGGTGCACGACGCCTGGCCAGCAGCACTGTCGGAACACAAGGTGAACTCCGTCCGGCCAGTAGCACCGCCGGGAACGCTTCCCTTCTTCCTGCACGACAACCCAACATCAAGGCCAAGCGTTGTGAGCTTGCATGGCGTGAGCCTTGGCCGGCAAACTGGTATGGATATCTGGAATCCCCCACAGTGTTGTCCCTTATCCCTATCCCATGTATGGAACTCATAAGACACTAGAGACTGCAACTCAATTATCCTAACCCAACCAATTACATAACATAGGACGTTGATGCAGGAACAACAAGACAAAATGACCATGAATTGATGAAACAACAGAACTTTACATGACGATCATGAGTTGATGAAGCAGCAGATTTTTACATGACGATATGAATTGATGAAGCAGCAGAAATTAGCATGGTGATCATGAAATGCATGAAAACTAAGAGTAGGGAGATAGGAAGGATGCCCAAGCAAGGAAGAAGCCGGCTCTGGAAGAGGAGAAGAAGATGAGAGTAGGTGGCCAGGGTGAGGAAGAGGAGAAATAGGTGGCTAGGGTGAGGATGACGCCCCCTCACAAAAATATAAAATTAAAATGATAGCTAGGGTATGGGAAAACACCCCAACACCCATATTTCATTTAATCGGGTAACCGGGTAGAGAATAAAATATAATAATAATAATATAATAAAAATAATAATCCAATGTTTGATCCTTCCCCGACTTAGTCGATATATATATATATATATCTGTGTGTGTGTGTGTGTGTGTCAAATATACATATATTTTCACGGTCTTTACAGGGGCTGCAATACTACTCTCTGTTTCTTGGCAGCGACATAGCCAAGGTGTGGTTTCCTTTTCTGGCTAAGGCGGCGACTGAATCAGGCTGTACTCCAACCAGACCTGACTATTGTTTCATTGGCTTCACGTTGGGCACCACGGAGGAGCCGGGAACAACTAGCGTTGATACTACCACGAAGTCGGCCCTTCACTAATGCTTTCTATTTTGTCTCCTCCCTCGTCCGATGGGTCACTACAGGATTTTTTTCTGAAGATGGTAGCTTCCGATTATAAGGAAACTAGATTTTGATTTGTAGATAACTTAGCCAGTTTCACTTTTGATGCCACTTTGGAGCCAGAAACGACCGGCTTTGGCCAGAAAAAATCAGCAAAATCTACTGTTTGCTGCTGCTTCCTGCTCTGTTTTCTCTCTTTTCCAGTGGGTGACTTTCTAATAAAATTTTGTCGCCAACGACTTTGAACTCTGGCGGAACTCCACCCAGATCTAAAGCTTGCTTTTCTGAATTCACTTTTCACACCAAGGCAGAGCCAAGAATGACTGGCGTTGGTCAGAAATCGGCCACCAAAGCTGTCTCCCGCTGCGTTTTTCTGCTTTGCTTTCTCCTCTTCTTCGCTCACCACCCCTTGGCAGAATTCTAGCGACGGTGGCAAGTCCGGCAGCAATTATGGGAGGCACTGTGTCGGGGGTGCTTCAAGCTCCACGCCCGTGGTCTCGGACTGGCCCAATACAGCCAATGCTGTCCGGAAAAGTCGCCAAAAAATTGGACGCCGAACCCATAAAACAGAGATGCTATCCTCTTCTTCGTTGCCGGCGGGAATGGGATAGGGCTCCGGTGGGCTCTGATATTTTACGACTTAGAACTTCCTGGCAAGGGCAAACACCAATTGTTGAAGCTTCAATGTGCATCGGCAGCAACACTGCATTCTTTTTTCATTGTGGTAGTCGAGGAGGCCAGGCTAGTAATAGCAATGCAGAAAGGTAGGAACGTGACTCCAAGAGGGCTCCTTCGCTGCAGTTCAACCAGGCTCTTCGCGTCTGTAGGTAGCAGCAATGGCATGTAGCGACCCGGCCATTTTTAACAATATTGTGGGCCTTGTTGGCCAGGTGTTACCAAAATAAAACTACTAAATACCGAGTAATAAGTTATAAAATAATGGTTCCCACAGTCTTAGACCATTTCCCATAGCCACATTTATAACTCAAAACAAAATAAAAAGAAGTCCCATTTATTACCCATTCTCCTAACTTGACTATCCTATCATACTTTTATTTTACCTTATTTGAGCTGAAATCAAACAATCTTGACTGGCCTACATACCCATGTCGGGATCAAGCTCGATGTAGTTCTATTGGCTGATGGGTTAGTCCACCGTGCCACTATAAAATATTGGGCCGATTGGTCAGTCCACCGCGCCCCCCTTATTGGCCGATTGGTTCATTCTATCGTACCCCCTATTATGTTGTAGTTCTATTGGCTGACGGGTTAGTCCACCATGCCACTATAAAATATTGGGCCGATGGGTCAATCCATCGTGCCCCCCTTATTGGCCGATTAGTTCATTCCATCGTACCCCCTATTATGTTGTAGTTCTATTGGATGATGGGTTAGTCCACCGTGCCACTATAAAATATTGGGCCGATGGGTCAATCCATCGTGCCCCCTTATTGGCCGATTGGTTCATTCCATCGTACCCCCTATTATGTTGTATTTCTATTGGCTGATGGGTTAGTCCACCGTGCCACAATAAAATATTGGGCCGATGGGTCAGTCCATCATGCCCCCTTATTGGCCGATTGGTTCATTCCATCGTACCCCTATTATGTTGTAGTTCTATTGGCTGATGGGTTAGTCCACCGTGCCACTATAAAATATTGGGCCGATGGGTCAGTCCATCGTGCCCCCTTATTGCCCGATTGGTTTATTCCATCGTACCCCTATTATGTTGTAGTTCTATTGGCTGATGGGTTAGTCCACCATGCCACTATAAAATATTGGGCCGATGGTCAGTCCATCGTGCCCCCCTATTGGCCGATTGGTTCATTCCATCGTACCCCCTATTAGCCGACGGGTCCATTCCACCGTACCCCTTATTGGCCAATGGGTCCATTCCACCGTACCACTTATTATGTTGAGCTGATGGGTCCATTCCGCCGTACCCTCTATTGGCCGATGGGTCCATTCCACCGTACCACTTATTATGTTGAGCCGATGGGTCCATTCCACCGTACCCCCTATTGGCCGATGACCACTTATTATGTTGAGCCGATGGGTCCATTCCACCATACCCCCTATTGGCCGATGAGTCCATTCCACCGTACCACTGTATTAGGTTGAGCCGATGGGTCCATTCCATCGCACCCCCTATTGGCCGATGGGTCCATTCCACCGTACCACTTACTAGGTTGAGCCGATGGGTCCATTCCACCGTACGCCCCTATTGGCCGATGGGTCCATTCCACCGTACCCCCTATTGGCCGATGGATCCATTCCACCGTACCACTTATTAGGTTGATCCGATGGGTCCATTCCACCATACCCCCCTATTGGCTGATGGGTCCATTCAACCGTACCACTTATTAGGTTGAGCCGATGGGTCCATTCCACCGTACCCCCTATTGGCCGATGGGTCCATTCCACTGTACCACTGTATTAGGTTGAGCCGATGGGTCCATTCCACCGTACTCCCCTATTGGCCGATGGGTCCATTCCACCATACCATTGTATTAGGTTGAGCCGATGGGTCCATTCCACCGTACCCCCTATTGGCCGATGGGTCCATTCCACCGTACCACTCTATGAGGTTGAGCCGATGGGTCCATTCCACCGTACCCCCTATTGGCCGATGGGTCCATTCCACTGTACCACTGTATTAGGTTGAGCCGATGGGTCCATTCCACCGTACTCCGCTATTGGCCGATGGGTCCATTCCACCATACCATTGTATTAGGTTGAGCCGATGGGTCCATTCCACCGTACCCCCTATTGGCCGATGGGTCCATTCCACCGTACCACTCTATGAGGTTGAGCCGATGGGTCCATTCCACCGTACCCCCTATTGGCCGACGGGTCCATTCCACCGTACCACTATATTAGGTTGAGCCGATGGGTCCATTCCATCGTACCCCCTGATTGGCCGATATTTATTTATGGACTGTCCGTTCCATTCTGACATGTCCATTATTAGATTTTGAACAGTGCGGCTAAAAAAAAAAGAGTTTCTTGAAACTAGTCAAACGTGAATTTTCATATCTACCATCTAATTTGCAACCATACAATATCTCAACACCCAAAGACCTGTTGCAATTTATACCAAAAAGTTACAGCAACTTAGCAAGGTATTTCTAATGAATTTATGCGTTGCAACCATGCATGTAAGTGTTCTAATGGAAAAGAAACTAAGAAGAAGTATGAAATACTTACACCACAATGGAAAGGCACCGGAGAGGAGGCAAGAAGGAGTTGACTGCCTTCCCTCCCTAACCCCCTCCTCCTATATATATATGCTTCAACGAGTTCCTCAATTAAATTCTCACATCTATTCATGTATAGGTATTCACTACGTTCAACGAGTCCCTTTATTAAATTTTCTTACCCCATCATCCGTTCATGAATCAGTATTCTCTAGGTTGGGTTCGTCTTCCCTAATGCCAGAGTTTTGCCTTACGTCGTCTCTAAGGTTAGGGTTTGGCTTTACGTTGAACCGTGACCGGTCTACTTGATAACCAACCATATCCATTCATCAAAAATAATATTTCATCATACTTAGGTTCATGTCTTGAAATAAAAATTTTCACATATTTTCACCGTTCTTACATGGCACTTGGCAGTGACTCTCCCTCCAAGGCAGCAAGGATCCGGACTCCAGGGATACTGCTCCAAAGCTCCACCTTTGTTCTTAGTCACGATGACCCAGTGGCAAAACTTTGGGGAGCAACAAAACCTTTCTTCGGATCTTTCACGGCAACAAGGAGGGGTCTATCTTCTCAGGCGATCCAACACCAACGTGGCGGCAAGGTTTCAGCAATTTGCAGCAAGGCAGTGGTACTCTTCTCTATGGCAGGGACTACGAACAGAGGATTGTGGTGATTCACTGTAACGACCCGCCATTTTTCATGATAATATTGTGGGCCTAACTGGCTAGGTGTTACTCAAAATTAAAGCAATTATGTCAAACATTATTAGAAATCATAACTTATAATAAAATCCCACAGTCTTGGACCGTTTCCCAGCAGCCACACTTATTCCTCAATTAAATAACAAAAAGGAGTCCTCATATTACTTTGCTCCATGTTCTAGTTGTCAATCATCTAATCTCGGATCTGCACACCTGCGGAGGCAATTCCGCGTTAGTGATTACAACACTAAGTAGTATAATAGATAAAACAAACAAGTACATTCCACCATTTTCATACATTTATTTTAATATGCGGTGGAGCGATTCCGCTATACTCCAAAACAATGCGGAGGAGGTGTCCGCTGTGATCCGCACACCCCGGCCGTAGCCTTTTTATGGGGAGGCTACCACTACCGTCTCCAGTGCCAGTGCCTCGCACACCCCGGCCGTAGCCTTTTTGTGGGGTAGCTATCACTGCACTCGGGTGATTGCTATGCCCCGTTTGTGGGGAAGCTCTCACTACCAATTCTAGTGCCAGTGCCTCGCACACCCCGGCCGTAGCCTTTTTATGGGGAGGCTATCACTGCACTCCAGTGCCAATGCCTTGCACACCCCGGCCGTAGCCTTTTTGTGGGGTGGCTATCCCTGCACTCAGGTGATCGCTATGCCCCGTTTGTGGGGAAGCTCTCACTGCCAACTCTAGTGCCAGTGCCTCACACACCCCGGCCGTAGCCTTTTTATGGGGCGGCTATCACTGCACTCAGTGCCAGTGCCTCACACACCCCGGCCGTAGCCTTTTTATGGGGCGGCAATCACTGCACTCTAGTGCGATGGAGGAATCGCTGTGCCTCACTCACCCCGGCCGTAGCCTTTTTATGGGGCGGCTATCACTACTCCAAAACAATATCGATGCATTACAAGATTCACACACATAACACGACCCAGTGTCGGACTGAGTCAATTCTTTAACCCCGGTTGCACTTCGTGCATGGTGGTCGAATCTGGGCTCAGGCCGACCTAGGCTACCAACAAGGAAAATACGATGTTCTACCTATTATACGTACCTGACTTGCGGGTTCGTCCGACTGTAATCCGCTAACCCTAATATGAACGGGGCATAAAATTATACATTAGTATAATTTTACTCGCGTCGAAAATGCATGCAACTAAATATTTAATATATGCCACATTAATTAATTTATTTAATTCGATAAGGTTCAACACTTCTTTATTTAATTAATTATGCTATCGCGTAATTTCTACGCGATTATCTTTTATTGATCCATTATTTTACTTTACGAATTTATTATAAGAATAATCGTTTTACTTATCAAATATAACTTTTATATGATAAAGGTGAAGTCTCTATTAAATATTCCTCATAACCCTTCAATTTAAGTTAATTGCTTTTAATCAGCCGATTAATTAATTACCGTTTATCGTGATCGAAATTTATTAATTTCATGTAATAATTTATAAATTTATTATTTTGACCACTTAACTCATATTCCTTTAAATTAATTATTTCAATGATTTTAACACGAGTTGGTATTATTATTATGATTTTTAACTCAACCCATATCGAGTCAACCCAAAATTACAAAACTGCCATTCTTCTTCTTCTTCTTCTTCTTCTTCCCGTCACCATTCTTCTCTTCACCCAAAACCAGCACCAAGCTCTTCTCTTTCGACCAAAATCTAGATCCTATCCTTCACCCATTGTCTCCCTTTCCTAGCAACCAAATTAGCAGCAACAATCAAAGGGCGACTGCACCACCACAGCGACGAACCAGCAGCCATGGCGACCTCGACCTGCTGCTATGGCGACTCAGACGTGGCCAGCAGCACCGCCCCACGCGTCCCCTTCTTCCCGCACAACAACCCAACGTCCAGAAGAAGAGAAACACTACCCTACAGCGTGGTATATGCAACTGGTCGTGACACAAACGCCATGGTGCTGTTGCTGCAATTCAGCAGGACGTGCTACCATCCTTGGCAATTTCAGCAGGACGTGCTACCATTCTTGGCTGTAAATTCTATGAAATCTCACCTTTAATTACTACAACATGAGTAAGGACGTTGATGCAGCAACTGATTAGCAAAAGATTATGACTTGTTGCTGTAATTAATCACAAACACACAAGAATTGCTGCACGGCAGCAACTTATGTTCGTGGGTGAATTCCTGGTTCTAATCCAGTTACATCCTCCCTTTTTCTTGTTGATTTCAGGTCTTAGTTTCCATGATTATCTTGTATTATAATCTTTGATCATATGTATGCATGCAAACTAAGAAGAAGAGAGGAAGAAACTTACCAAAACAATGGGGAAGCCGGCGTTTGTCCAAGGAGCTTATGTGCATGACGCCCCCCCCTCCTTCTCCTTATAAAATGAAAGAAGGCCTAGGGTTTATGAAAACACACTTCGTTGCCGGGTAAATGGGTAAGTGATACGGTTCACTTTACTAGTTTAAACGGTTAAATGGTATGGTTTACTTAACCGGGTAAAAATACTTAACCGGTTAACTAATACTTTCCACTTGACCGGGTAATTGATAATTAACCGGGTAGCGGGTAAATAATTTAAATAAATTCATGGATACCAACGTTCGATCCCACCGCGTCGAATATATATATATATATATATATATATATATATATATATATATATATTATTTTCCGGGTCTTTACATTCACGGTGACGAGGCTACTGGAAGTCAGCACCTTGCAGCCTCTTCTTCGATTAGCACCATTTTCTCTGGTCCAATTGGATGCTTCCCAGTGAGATTGTGTTGACTAAGTTCTTTGTCGATGGCAAGGCAGGATGGTGGCAAGGATTCTACCACTTCAAAATGGAAAAGTAGCAACAGAAATCAAGAAAAAGGATGTAAAGAGCGTACCCTCAGTAATGCTTTGTCTTGTGGTGATGTCTTTGGGCGAGTTTAAGAGTAAGGTTGTGATCTTCCTGCGTGGGTGATGACTCTGGCCAGTGGCACTCCAAGCTGTTCCATGCCCTAGGCAGGGCTTCGAACAGCAAATAGAATAGCTTCGTCGATGGCCTAGGGGGTCACTGAATATAGATCTCCAGCGAGGGGCACCTCCCCTTCTATTTCTTCACTTCTCTCTTCTCTGCAAAAGCTTTTTCCTTTAGCGTACGAGCCCCACTTCATCAACAATTGGAGTTGACTATTTATAAAATTTTGAGGGCGTTATCTGTTCCACAATTATAGGCATGCCATCATCACCCGTCCTTATTTTCCTCACAAATTCTCTCCGGTAGTTTTTGGAACAAGCGGGACTTTTTCACTGAGACATAGAAATCTTCCACGTAAGTGGACAAGTACTATCCACGTAACTGGATATGTGCAAACAATTATATGAAAAACGCTAGTAACAAGTGTGATTGGTCTAAAAAATAACTAGTAAAATCTGGTAAATGGGTATTTCATTACCCATGAAAACTTATGAAACTTTAAAATTGCCTCACACTAGACAGTAAGCAAACATACTTAAGCAAGTGCCGGTTCGCATGCACGGCTAATGTTCATATTCATACATATAACGCTTACACCTTCACACCTTTCATATCACCCGCCACGGTGCTTGATTGACGAAAGGAACATTTAATTTAGTGTCACAAATTCCTGAAATATTCTGCGTTACATAGTACCCTCATACACTGCACTACCTCAAGGTTTGAAGGAGTATTAGTGCTATCCATACATATCTTTGTACCACACATTCTCTTATTCGTGATATATATAAAAATGCACGTACTTATATAATTGGCTTAGGGAGAGGCTTGTATCATAAATTTTTTGAGGTTAAGTTCGAAAAATAACAATGGATCTCATCCTTGTAGTTTTATTAAACATGTATAGAAAACACGGCTAAATTGTCTGACATCGGAGGGATCCGATAAAACACTGCCGATGCTGTCCTATGTAGAAAATATGATTAAACTCGACACGTAAGGAGTCAAGTAGAGAGGGAGAGTCATACGCACCTGTGGTCCAAGCTCAAAGCGTATCTGCACATATCTTTGTACCACTCATTCTCTTATTCGTGATATATATAAAAATGCACGTACTTATATAATTGGCTTAGGGAGAGGCTTGTATCATAAATTTTTTGAGGTTAAGTTCGAAAAATAACAATGGATCTCATCCTTGTAGTTTTATTAAACATGTATAGAAAACACAGCTAAATGGTCTGACATCGGAGGGATCTGATAAAACACCGCCGATGCTGTCCTATGTATAAAATATGATTAAACTCGACACGTAAGGAGTCAAGTAGAGAGGGAGAGTCCTACGGACCTGTGGTCTAAGCTCAAAGCGTATATGCACATCTATGGCTAGTTCGGACTCCGAAACATATATCGAAACCCACTACTAAGTAAAATACTAACATTTCAATATGATGCATGCTCATATCATCAATATATTATAATAAAGAAAACAGTGCTAACAAACCTATAACTAAACATGTGGCAGGAAAATCGACACATAACAATAATAATAAATAACTAATAAATAAATAAACAAGAAAATGCACTCATAGATAATTAGATAAATAATAAATACATAAATAAGAATAATACAACAATAATAATATAATATATAATTATATTATATAAATATACGGGTAAACATTATTAAATATAAACGTATACTAGTCTTAGTAAACATATATATATATATATATATATATATATATAATGATAATAATTGTAAAAACCATGATTTTTATTACAAGACTCGAACCTAAATATTATGAAATAAATACAGATGAACCGATATGGTTGGTTATCAAGTCGACCAGTCATGGTTCGACTTAAGGTCACATAGAAAATACCTATTAATGAATGGATGATGGGGTGTGAGAATTTAATGAAGGGGCTCGTTGAACCAAGGAAATACCAATGGATGATGGGGTGTGAGAATTTAATGAAGGGGCTCGTTGAACCAAGGAAATACAAATGGATAATGGGGTGTGAGAATTTAATGGAGGGAATGGTTGAAGTGTATATATATGTAGGAGGAGGGAGTATTTCATCCCTCATCTCCGTCCCAGACGACCTCCCCATTATTGTGTGAGTATTTCATCCCTCATCTTTTTTGTTTCCATTTGGATTCTTGCATGCAAAGTTTTGTTGGAGACACCTTTGTTAAGTTGCTAGATCCCTAGCATCTTATGCATGGGTTTCTTGTCGACTGCTTAGTATGAACTGCTGCTGAGTCTTTGGGGTCGGGTGTTTGTTTTGTGTTTTAAAAATGGATATGTCAAAATGGACCTAACAGCCAAAAATGGATATGACAGAATGGACCTAACAGCCAAAAATGGATATGTCAGAATGGACCTGACATCCAAAAATGGATACGTCATAATGGACCTGATAGACAGCCAAAAATAGATATGTCAGAATGGACCTGACAGCTAGCCAAAAATAGATATGCCAGAATGGACCTAACAGCGAACCAAAAATGGATATGTCAAAATGGACCTGACAACGAAAAATGGATATGTCAGAATGGAGAAAGGACCTGACAGCCAATGTAACTACCCGACCATTTTTCACAACATTGTGGGCCTAGCTGGCCAGGTGTTACCAAAATAAAACTACTAAATGCCGAGTAATAAGTTATAAAATAATGGTTCCCACAGTCTTAGACCATTTCCCATAGCCACATTTATAACTCAAAACAAAATAAAAAGAAGTCCCATTTATTACCCATTCTCCTAACCTGACTATCCTATCATACTTTTATTCTACCTTATTTGAGCTGAAATCAAACAATCTTGATTGGCCTACATACCCATGTCGGGATCAAGCTCGATGTAGTTCTATTGGCTGATGGGTTAGTCCACCATGCCACTATAAAATATTGGGCCGATGGGTCAGTCCATCGTGCCCCCTTATTGGCCGATTGGTTCATTCCATCGTACCCCCTATTATGTTGTAGTTCTATTGGCTGATGGGTTAGTCCACCATGCCACTATAAAATATTGGGCCGATGGGTCAGTCCATTGTGCCCCCTTATTAGCCGATTGGTTCATTCCATCGTACCCCCTATTATGTTGGGCCGATGGGTCCATTCCATCGTACCCCCTATTGGCCGATGGGTCCATTCCACCGTACCCCTTATTAGCCGATGGGTCCATTCCACCGTACCACTTATTATGTTGAGCCGATGGGTCCATTCCACCGTACCCCCTATTGGCCGATGGGTTCATTCCACCGTACCACTTATTAGGTTGAGCTGATGGGTCCATTCCACCGTACCCCCTATTGGCCGATGGGTCCATTCCATTGTACCACTTATTAGGTTGAGCCGATGAGTCCATTCCACCGTACCCCCTATTGGCCGATGGGTCCATTCCACCGTACCACTGTATTAGGTTGAGCCGATGGGTCCATTCCACCGTACCCCACTATTGGCCGATGGGTCCATTCCACCGTACCACTGTATTAGGTTGAGCCGATGGGGGTCCATTCCATCGTACCCCCCTATTGGCCGATATTTATTTATGGACTGTCCGTTCCATTCTGACATGTCCATTATTAGATTTTGAACAGTGCGGCTAAAAAAATAGGGTTTCTTGAAACTAGTCAAACGTGAATTTCATATCTGCCATCTAATTTGCAACCATACAATATCTCAACACCCAAAGACCTATTGCAATTTATACCAAAAAGTTCCAGCAACTTAGCAAGGTATTTCTAATGAATTTATGCGTTGCAACCATGCATGTAAGAGTTCTAATGGAAAAGAAACTAAGAAGAAGTATGAAATACTTACACCACAATGGAAAGGCACCGGAGAGGAGGCAAGAAGGAGTGGACTGCCTTTCCTCCCTAACCCCCTCCTCCTATATATATATGCTTCAACGAGTTCCTCAATTAAATTCTCACATCTATTCATGTATAGGTATTCCCTAGGTTCAACGAGTCCCTTTATTAAATTCTCTTACCCCATCATCCGTTCATGAATCAGTATTCTCTAGGTTGGGTTCGTCCTCCCTAATGCCAGAGTTTGGCCTTACGTCTTCTCTAAGGTTAGGGTTTGGCTTTACGTTGAACCGTGACTGATCTACTTGATAACCAACCATATCCATTCATCGAAAATAATATTTCATAATACTTAGGTTCAAGTCTTGAAATAAAAATTTTCATATATTTTCACGGTTCTTACAGCCAATAATGGACATGTTAGAATGGACTTGACAGTCAATAATGGACATGTTAGAATGGACCTGACAGTCAAAAATGGATATGTCAGAATGGACCTAATAGCTAAAAATGGATATGTCAGAATGGACCTAACTGCCAATAATGACTAATCTCAAAATGACCTGAGAGACCACCTAATCTCATAATGAATTGGGAGAAAACTTTTAATCTTAGAATGACCTGAGAGCCTATAGAACTACATTGAGCTTGATCCCGACATGGGTATGTAGGCTAATCAAGATTGATTGATTATAGCTCACCTAAGAAAAATTACAAGTATGGTTGGTGGTTCTTTTACGAACTCTAGGTAGGAGAATGGATAATAAATTGGACTTCCTTATATTTTCTTGTGTTCTACATGTGGCTTTGGGAAACAATCTAAGACTGTGCAGTAACGCCCGGACTGGATAGGGCTGGTCGTTACAGGATTGGTTTGGTTTAATTTGGTCATTACAGGGTTGGTTTGGTTTAATTTCGAGTAACACCTAGCCAGTTGGGCCCATACTATTGTGAAAAAATGGCAGGTTGTTACAGGTGGTATTACAGCATGGTTTCCCACAAGCTCACATTTTATGACTCAAGTACCTTGTTGAAAAGTCCAGTAATTATCTTTTTCCACTATGTTATGTTATCAATTAACAAAGTTCTTCGCTAATAAACCTCAGTCAAAACTGAAACAAGAATGTATAAATGAACCATGATGGTTCGATGTATCAGGCACATATATTATGAAATAAATATAGATGAACTGATATGGTTGGTTATCATGTCGACCGGTCGTGGTTTGACTTAAGTACACCGAGAAAATACCTATTAATGAATGGATGATGGAGTGCGAGAATTTAATGAAGGGGCCCGTTGAACCTAGGAAATACCAATGGATGATGGGTAATTTAATGAAGGGGTTTGCTGAACCTAGGAAATACCAATGAATGATGGGGTGTGAGAATTTAATGGAGGGAATGGTTGAAGTGTATACATATATAGGAGGAGGGAGCATTTCATCCCTCATCTCCGCCCCAAACGACCTCCCCATTACTGTGTGAGTATTTCATCCCCCATCTTATTTGTTTCCATTTGGATTCTTGCATGCAAAGTTTTGTTGGAGACGCCTTTGTTAAGTTGCTAGATTGCTAGTGTCTTATGCATGGGTTTCCTGTCGACTGCTTGGTATGAACTGCTGCGAGTCTTTGGGGTCAGGTGTTTGTTTTGTGTTTTAAAAATGGATATGTCAGAATGGACCTGACAGCCAAAAATGGATATGTCAGAATGGACCTGACAGCCAGCCAAAAATGGATATGTCAGAATGGACCTGATAGCCAAAAATGGATACGTCAGAATGGACCTGACAGCCAAAAATGGATACGTCAGAATGGACCTGATAACAAAAATGGATATGTCAGAATGGACCTGATAGCCAATAATGACTAATCTCAGAATGACCTAGGAGACCACCTAATCTTAGAATAAACTGAGAGACAAACTTTTAATCTTAGCATGACCTGAGTGCCTGTATAACTACATTGAGCTTGATCCCAACATGGGTATGTAGGCTAATCAAGATTGATTGATTTCATCTCACCTAAGAAAAATTACAAATATGGTTGGTGGTTCTTTTACCAACTCAGGGTAGGAGAATAGATGATAAATAGGACTTCCTTTTATTTTCTTGTGGTATACATGCGGCTTTAGGAAACGATCCAAGACTGCGGAGTAACGCTGGACCGGTTAGGGCTGGTCGTTAAAGGCTTGGTTTGGTTTAATTTGGTCGTTACAGGGTTGGTTTGGTTTAATTTCAAGTAACACCTAGCCAGCTAGGCCTATAGTATTGTGAAAAAATAGGGGGTCGTTACAATAAAAATAAAAATAATAATTTAATAAATAAATAAACAAACAAACAATTAGTTAGTACTCATTAATCATGAATATTAATAATATCATAATCATACAATACAAAAATACATAATTAAATAAAAATAAAGAATAACATACACATAACAAACAAACAAATAAATAAATCAATATATAAATAAATAAATATATGTATACAATTTAGATAACATAATAAGACTAATATTCATAAGTAAATATAATGTTAATAATAAAAAATAATCATGTGAACATTCATTGTCTTTGATGAACATATAAATAAAAATAAATAAATGATAATGAATAAATAAATAGAACAAAAAATAAAGAAAACGGTAAATCATGTGAATATGTATTACAACTAAGATAGAGGTTCTCGAATTATAAAAAATAGTGCAAGAACGGACAAAAATGATTTGAAAATGAGCCGCATAGGACCGAATCGAGCTGAACCAGATTGAACCGAATGGGCTGTGTAACACCCCAAATCCAATTCACACTCGTGAACCGAACCGGCATGTTATAGGCCCCGGTTAGGTCCTAACGCGGTAAACGGCCTAACACTAATTCTCCGGTCCACTATGTATAAAAATAATAAAAAGAATAACTGGCATACTCTTATATATTCTGATAACTCATTCTATTCTATTGTGTTCATGACGTTATCATCATATACTTGGGTATGCATGACCCTCATAGCTCATACATGCGACTGGCGTTGGCTTAGTACACGTGTTTTGAAACTGACTTGACTGGAAAATAATGGTCGAACTGACCGGTTTTGAATATAAAACCCTGACTCGAATTGCGGGTTTTACAGGCTGAACCAACCCAATTTGGGTTAACTAGAAAATGGGCTAGCTTGGCTAGGCAGACCTGAACTTGAAGGGCGGACTCGGACATGGCCTGGCGGGCATGGATGCCAGCAGGCTCACTCGGATGCAAACGTGGGTGGCAAATGCTATCACGGACAAATGGGTGAACAGGTTCGACAAGGGGCGGCGATGCCTGTCAGGGGAAAACACCAATGGTGGGGTGGCTGGGCTCAACGCCAATCAAAATCGATAGGGGGCATCAAGGCGGAGGTTTTGGTGGTGACGATCGAAGGAGTCCAACCACTGGCTGGCCGGTAAAAAGTAAAAAGGGGGCGGAATGTCGCCCGGTGGGGCGACATCGTTGGGGGCGATTGCAGCAGTGGCGGTCATCGTGGGTTGTTTCAAAATGGGGATCTCAGTGAATAGAAGCTGTGGGTGGTTGGACAGTCCATAGGTAGCTCGCCGGCACAAGAAAATGACTTGTAAGGGTGGCGACGATGACGAAAATTGACAGCAAAAATGCCATCGCCGGCAATGACTGCACCGGGGCCGATGGTGATCTTGGGTATAGACTGATAGCCGGCCGTGAGATCATCATGATCATACCTATCCGTTGGCCAGGGGCAAGGTAGAAACTCGCCGGCGGTGAGCCGAAGTGGTGGCGGCGCTAAAGGGTGTAAATTTTAAAATTGTGAAAATTTCTTGATATATAACATGGTGAAGCCAGGGCTGAGTGGACAGTTCAGATCTTGCCATGTGGCACGATCTAAACATCCGATAACTCGTGGTCAAGTGGGAGCCACCTATGGGTATGTGTAATATACATATGGACGGAAAGCTTAGATCGAACAAAGTCAAAACAGACTCAAGTCCTAAAAGTGACTCTATAGGTGGGAATCATGGGAAGAAAGCTAAATGAGCCTTGAACCATGAACTAAATAATGTTGGGCCCACAGGGGCAAAATCTAGTGATACAAAATTCCTATTGTGCATGCAAATGAAATACCTAGAAAATCTAAAACGGATAGTAAACATTGCAACAGGCTAGATCTAGGCTTAATATCCTGGCTAACTCATAAAAACAATTTGTATACATCGTGTATAAACTGATAGCTCATGCTTTACTGTATCATAACTGAAACTATCATATGCATGTCAGGCATACATAGCCTCCATAACAAGCTCATATGGCCAACTGAGCCTCATACTCATATTCTCAAAATTGTTCTGGCTCGTGTTTGCTCAAACTAACTCAAGAATGGCCTGGACCAAGAACCTACAAGCAGGTAAAACCCTAAACCAAAGCTAAGGTATATATATATGTGTGTGTGTGTGTGTGTGTGTGTGTGTGTGTATAATAGAAAATGATAAGCAATAGTTGTCACTGGTCCAAAAATAACTAATATCAAACTGTCCATGAGAGCAAACTCTCATTAAAAGAAAAACATGTATATACTCCAACAAAACTCTCATAATGGTAACTACTGAGGAGCCATCGAGCTATAATCTAGATGGCATCCCGAACCGACTGGTCTGATGCTTCTCTTGGCATTTTCTCATCTTTTACTGGTCCCTTGGGACTACCAGTATACTTTAAACCCTCTCTGATCTTCCATATTTCTCTTGGCCTCGAGCATGAAGGCCGAATATTCTCAAGCAGTCACCTTTAATACCCTTTGAACCACATGTTTGGACGTGCGATGTACTACATAGTATCCATAAACCCCAAGTTCCTTCGGGTGTGAGGAACTCAAATTGTGAGTTGTCAGGATCCCTCGGGAATGGAACAACCCTCTCACTAATCAAGAGTCCACTATGACTGACAAGTGCACCTGCTCATGGTACGTGTGGGTTAGTTTCATCATCTCTCGGTTCACTTATAACTCAATAAAAATCTTATATGGGCTTGGGAAGGGATTTAATAATTTAGGTCCGAAGGCAACTTGGGGGCATCTTCTTTCAAAATCAGATTTGAGAGATCTCATCCTCGAGGATTATTAATTCTAGAAACCAGTTCGCTAAACAATAAAATAGATTGACAATCAAGAGTAAGAGACCTAAATTGACCTGGTAGATGCTTCCAACTGGGTATCATGCCTATGCGTCGAGTTCGTACTTCAAACCCACACAAACAACACTCAATCCAAGTATGGGGACCATATGATGCATGAATGACATGATTTATAAAGACGGGGGAAAAAGGACAAGAATGCAGTTTGGGAAGTACTGAATGTGTTATATTGAATACCTGGTTAATTCTATCTGATTAATTATTATATTTTATTATTTACCCGGTTACCTGGTTAAATGAAATATGGGTGTTTTCATATACCCTAGCCGTCATTTGATTTTATTTTATGAAGGACATCCTCCACCCTAGCCTTCATTCACATTTTCTTTTCCTTTATCTTACCGGCGTGTCTTCTTCCTTGCTAAGGTATTTTTCCTATCTCCCTCTTCTTAATTTTCTTGCATGCATATTTTAATTTGATAATAAGCTTTATAATCGTGAGGATTAAAGTTTAAAATCAACAAGAAAGAAACTAAACATGACTGTTGGCCGATGAGTCCCCTATTTTGGCGAGATGGGCAAGCATAGGCAAAGTTTCGCTGAGAATTGGTGGCGATGGTCGTTCCAACGCCAGAAGATGATCCTACTCTCTTCGTTGATTAGTGTAAGGTCGATCTCACGTGTGTGGATGCTGGCTTGGGGTGGTAAATGGCCAAAAACAGAGGATGACGACAAAAACAGAGGTGATGGCGGTGGGTGAAGAAATATAGCTATCCTAGGTGGTGACCGGTTCCAATCTGGAGGGTGTCGAGGTGACCACCCAATTGAGGCAGCGACACTTGCCGGTCGTGGAATTGGCGACGCGAGTGCACCGCTAGGCAGGTGATGCAGGCATCGCTGCGGCTAGAAGGCTACCGGAGTTGGCCGAGGCGACACCGCAATGGCATGGCAGGGCTAGGCGGCGACAATTGGCGGTGGCTAGAGACGATTGCCGGCGGCTAGAGGGCGGCTGTTGTTGGGAACAAGGGATGGTGCCGGGAAAGAAGAAGAAGAAAATTACCTTGGGTGGCAAACTTGTAAATAATGCTTAATTTGACACAGCTCGAGTTAAATCATAATACCCACTCGTAAATAACACTGACTCGATACCGACTCGAGTTAAAAATAATATAAACACGTAATAAATCTTTAAAAATAATTATTTTAATGGGTTATTAAACTATTGTCGGGTAGCAATCACTAGCGTTGAACCTTAATAGAATAATGAAAATAAATAAAGTTCGAAACTTTATTGAGTCAAATAATTTAAAATAATTGTATTAATAATATTTTTGAATAATACAAATTATTTTAAATAATTTAATCGAACAACTTAATTAATTAAATTGCTATAAATGATAGTAGTGATTAAAAATTATAACTCTAAACTAAATCATCAAGATTGGGGTTAAGTAATTATCATCGCAAAGGAAATTAAATACTTGTTTATTAGTAATAATTATTTTATCAATTGGTAGGTATTAATTATGATTTAGATAATTAATTTAAAATGCAAAGTATGACTTGAATGATTGTATACATGAATACTTAATTATCTCACTTGATATGTAGATAATTTAATATTTAATAATTTTGAGTTGTTACATGTTATGTTGTCAAAATTATAATATATATTGGACATATAGCTGCATGCATTCCTACTCGAATAAAATTATACTTATGTATAATTTTATGTAGTCGTTCGGATTAGGATCATTGGTCGCAGCTACGAGTTCGAAATATCCAGATCCGTATAACCATTTGAAATGTTGTACTTTCCCTTGTTGGCAGCCCTGGTCGGCCTGAGCCCAAATTCGACCACCATGCGCTGGAACACAATTGGGGTCAAAGAATTGACTCAGTCCGACATGGGGCCACACCTTTAAAATTACTATGTGTGTCCGTATAATTATTTGGAATGTTGTATTTTTCCTTCTTGGCAGCCGTGGTTGGCCTGAGCCCAGATTCGACCACCATGCGCTGGAACGCAATCGGGGAATTGACTCAGTCCGACACGGGGCTGCCCCTTTAAATTTACTATGTGAGAGTCTTGGTTGACTTGAGTATCAAACCACCATGCACTGGAACGCAACCGAGGTCGACTCAATTTGGCACAAGGCAGCACCCTCTCTAAGATTGAACATCGGACCCCATGCCGAAAGGGGCAATAGGACGCAATGGCGTAAGACGGCTCGTTATGCACTTGTGATACCGAGAGGTAGAGTTAATGGCAAACATCAGAAACTATTGGTCGTGGGCCTCCCCTACCAGCATGTAACGAGCTCAACATAGACTCATAACAACTAAAAGACTCTTGAAACAATAATGGGGATTTTATTGACTTGTTTCATTTAAATATGCAGTTTAGTGGTTTTATCACTAATGCGGAATTGCCTCCTCAGGTTAGCAGCTGTGGAGTGAAGAATAGAAGTGTGGTTGGTGGTTCTTTTACCAACCTAGGTATGATGAATAGATAATAAAAAAATTGGACTACCTTATTATTCTCTTGTGTTATAAATGTGGCTATGGGAAACGGTCCGAGACTGTGCGACGGTTATTTTAAATTTTAGAGAACATGATTTATTGTTATGATTTATATTATATGTTGTGAGACTTATTTGCTGTATTTCAATTCATGTTCTGGAATATTACCGTTACATAAATTATATTTTTAAGTAACACCCGGTCTGGTTCGGGCTGGCCATTACGTGATTGATGAATCAAATATCAGTAGGGTTAGATGCATATTTTGATCAATCCAACAAATCCTAACAATCATGTCATATAAATCTATATTCCTTGGTGATCATGTCATCAACATCACAAATTTGTTACTATGTATTTTGAAAATATCAATTAACTAAATAAAGATCATAATTTTTTATAATCTAGATAATACTGAATCATAACAATTTAATCATTAGCACTAGATGTGTAATTCACAAGTTTAATTATCTAACCTTAATTTACAACAATATAGACATGCACACATTTTTAATTAACTAATCAATTATTTTTCATAATTACAACAACATAATTTCAAAAATCAAATCTATGAATATTACCAAAATGATGCATATGCTAATGATGGTCAATCATATAAAAAAATGAAATAAAAGTTAAATATTTATACCTAAGAAGACGTTACTCGATGCCAGTGATGGCCACGGTTGCCGGTGCTGAAAGGAGGGAGATGGCGATTGTGGCTACTATCCCAAGGGTGACACTGAGAAGGGAAAGGGTAGCTCGATGTGATCGGAGCAACACTAGCCGGTGGTGGCAGCGGTGGGTTGTGGCCAGCCAAGGTGAGGACAGATATAGAACCCAGCTTCGGGTTAGGGTTTTACTCGCTTGAAGGTTGCCCTAGTTCAGGTCAGTCTTGAGTCGGTTCGAGCGAGCTCAAGTAAGACCAATTTTTAGAATACAAGTATGGGGCCCAAATGGCCACATGAACATGTTATGGTGGCTGAGTATGTTTGACATGTAGATGATAGATTCAGTTATGATATAGTAGAACATGAGTTATCAGTGTATACACGATGTATACTTATGGTTTTTATGTGTTAGCTAGGATTTTAGGCCTAGATCTAGGTTGTTGTAGCATTTAGTATCAGTTTGGGATTTTCTTGGTATTTCATTTGCATGAAACATAGGAATTTTCGATCAGTGGATTGTGCCCCTATGGGCCCAGCTTGATTGAGTCCAGGTTCGAGGCCCATTTAGCCTTCTTGCCTCGATTCCCACCTATAGGGTAACTTTTACGACTTGAGTCTATGTCAACTTTGGATGGTTTCGATTTGAGCTTTCCATCTATATGTATATTACACATACCCATTCGTAGGCCCCACTAGGCCACGAGTTGTCTGATATTCAGAGCATGCCACATGGCAAGATTTGAGCCGTCCATGTCATCCCTGGCTTCAACATGTAACTTTTCTAGAAATTTTCCACGATTTTAGAATTTTTACCCATAGCACTGCTACCTCTTTGGCTCACTGCCAGCGAGCCTTTGCCTTGCCCCCGGCCACCGGATCGGCATCCCCATAATCGACCCGTGGCTAGCTTTCTAATCATACCATTCACAACCATCGGCACCCTTTCGAGCTATTTTCCGGCGCTGGCAAGCCACTTCTTGCTGATCCAACCACCTACACAATTTCAACTTGCTAAGATCTTCATTTTCAGACCACCCACGACCACCGCCACAGCCGCGATTGCCATCGGAGATGCCGCAGCACCCGAGGCGATTCAGCCCTCTTTCCGGCCAGCCAGCGGCCGAACTTTGCCGATTGCCACACCATCATCATCCTTGTCATCAAGGCTGTCAATCCCTACTAGTGGCCACCCCAGCCACCAAGCTGCTAGCATTCTCCAATGAGGGGCACCGGCCTCCCCTTCCAGCCCATTTGTTCTTGTTCACATATGTGCTGCTCATGTTTGCGTCTACTTAACTGTGCTCGAATCTACCAGTTTGAGCTCGTGTATGTCAACCCGGCCAATTTTCCAGTTAACCCTGACCAAGTTGGTTCAGCTTGATTCGGTTTAGTTCGGCTTGGTTTGGTTCAACTCATTTTTAGCCATTTTCGGCCATTTTTCAAATGTTTTTGGTAATTTGAGAACCCTTATATTAGTTTAGACGGATATTCACATAATTTAGCATGTTTGGATGTTATGATTATTTTTATTTATTTATTTAATTATTATTTATTTTGTAGTATTCGTATATTTATTGATTATATTACATGTTTATATGATTACATATTATTATTAATGATATGCTTACTTATTAATATTAGTCTTATTTATATTTACTAAAATGTGTGTGTGTGTGTGTGTGTGTGTTATATATATATATATATGTTTGTATTTTTTATTTATCTATTTGTTTGTTTGAGTATTCATTATTATTTATTTGTATTTAATTATGTATTCTTGTATTATATAACTATGATATTATTATTATTCGTGATTAATTAGGATTAACTATTTGTATATTTATTTATTTATTGAATTATTATTTAATTATTTATATATTTATTAGCATGAGTAAACACAAGTATATCTGATATTTACTCATGCTTAGCGTTGTATTTGTAATACACTAAATCGGGTTTACGCTCGAGTACCGAACCGGAATGTCACTAGTCCCAGTTAGGTCAGCTAACTCGAACCCAACCCTGTGGATCTACTCTTGGTGTCTCAAGATAGAAGATGTCAATTGCTATATATGGATGAATGCACGGATCCCTAACATACTATTGCATGGATGACATGACAACTAATTTGCATACCAAAACAATTTGGTTGAAAATCGATAAAAAAATTCGTTAAATAAGACGGATAGAGTTATCCCTAAATATGCAATTACAAACCACCCTATCAAAATAATATGTATAACTACATAAATCAATATACATTCATTGCATCATATTTTTCTCATAAATGTTTAATTCTCTCACGTCACAATATTCTACGTTTTGGGTCTTGACCCATCTGTTCATTCTATTCATATATCACTTTTAGCATTTGATTTGCATATTAATATCTATTTTCAAATCATAATATCACTATCAAATTATTATACCTTTCACATTACATCACATCATTCTCAATATAATGACAACATAAACAAACATTAACATTCTATCGTGTGACATGTGTGTATGCAAGAGATGCCACTTCTCCTCTGTCCAGGCTGACTCATACTATACTCATTATCATCACCTACATATATTATAAAAACACTTCAGTAATGAGTGTTATTGATCAAAAACATAACTAATATCAAACTAGCTATGAGAACAAATTCTCATATGAAAGAAAATATTTTTGAACTCTCTGGAGAGCATCTACTAAACTAAATCATCTCTAACTGAAATGATTTGCTGATGCCTCTCTCGGCATTTTCTCATTTCACTTTCTGGTCCATTGGGACGACTATTGTATCCTAAGCCTTTTCCTTACCTCCATACCCACTCATGTAGCATGGTTTTTAGTATTTTCGGCTTCGACTAGCCCATGCCCACACGCATAACATGGTTGTTGGTATTCCAGGCTCGACTGGCACATACTGCTAACATAATATGGTTGTCGGTATTTCTGACTTTGACTAGCACATGCCCGCTAGTGTAGTATGGTTGTCGGTATTTTTGAGGTCGACTGACACATACTTACTCTCATAGCTTGGTTGTCTGTATTTTAGGCATCAACTGGCACATGCCACTTGCATGACATGGTTGTCGGTATCCTTGGCTTTGACTCACACATGCCTACTCACGTAGTTCAGTTGTTGAATTTCCCTCATTGAAAACATGAAAACTACATGTATATAAATCTGGGTAGGGATTTATAAAATAGGCCCGAAGGCAATTTGTGGTGGATCTTTTTTTGAAAACATACTCGAGGGATCTCATCCTTGAGAGTTATTAATGTAGAAGATCGATTGATGAAATGACCTGGGTTAAGTGGGATTTGATAAAACACCACTTAACATGTCCTGGAAGTAATAAAATAATACACAATAGAACAGAGCATAAACCAGAAAACGAGTCCTAAAAGGATGCAGTAGAAGCTCTGAGTGTGTCTTCGAGCCTAGGCAGGAAGTTCCTACTACATACCTAATTGTCAGTCATGTGGCGATGGCAACAAGGTTGTGGTCGGCTCGAGTGAGGATCGTGGGGGAAAAGAGAAAGAAGAAAAAGAAGAAGAATGGCGGTGGCTGGATGGTGACAATGTCAGAGTGTGGAATAAATAGTTGTTAGGGTGAGAAAAGCAAATTCTTAGTTGACAAAAATGAATGGTCTGTGAGAAAAACGAATGGTCGGTGAGAAAAATGAATGGTTGTCTCGTAATTAAAACTTAACTTGAGTGAAAATAATGGTCGAACCGCTCGATTCAGACTATAAAATCCTGATTCGAATCATTGGTTTTATAGTATTTATATAGTATAATTATATTATTATTTTATAATTAGAGTATTATTTATATTCTCGTATTTATTAATTGTCTAATTATCTATGACTACATTTCCTTGTTTATTTATTTACTTATTATTTATTATTATTGTCTCAATTTGCATGCAACCTATTTAGTTATAGGTTTGTTAGCACTATTTTCTTTATTAGGATGTATTGATGATATAGCACACACTACGAGCATCCATCATATAGAGACATCGGTACTTTACTTAGCAATGGGTTTTGATATAGGTTATGGAGTCCAAGCTCAATGTAGATCTGTCAATGGGCTTGGAGCTTGGACCACAAGTCCATAGGAGTCTCTCTTTGCTTAATCTCTACTTGACTCCCTACGCTGTGAGTTTAATTGTGTTCTTGATGAAGGAGGGCATAGACAACATTTTATCAAATCCCTTCAATGTCAGGCCATTTAGCCATATTTTCTACACATATTTAGTAAAACTACAAGGATGAAATCCCTTGTTGGTTTTTGAACTGGAGCTCCAAAAATATATGATACAACCCTCTTCCTTAAACCTATTATATAAGTACGTACATTTTTATGGATTTCACGAATAAGAGAGTGAGCGGTATGGAGATATATATGGACCACACTATTACTCCTGCAAACCCTGAGGAAGTGAAGCGTATGAGGGTACTGCATAATGCAACACATTTAAAAAATTTTTGACTCTAACTTAACAGTTCCTTTTGCCACTTGAGTACTGTGGCAGGTGTACTATGGAAGATGTGTGGGCGTAAGTGTTGTATGGATGAATATGAATATTAGTCATGCATGCGAGCTGGCACTTATTTAAGTATGTTTTCTTATCATCCAATGTGAGGCAATTCTGAAGTTTTATAAGTTTCTGTGGGTAATGGAATACCCATTTGTTAGTTTTGTACTGTTATTTTTCGGACCACTTACACTTGTTACTGACCTTTTTCATATAATATATGTAGGCCTTGTAAATCCTGAGTCGACTTTGGTGGGATGACAAATAAATGCTACACACACTTAAGCTTAGCACAATTACTTAATTTCTTACTTTTACTTATATTCGATGTGTTTTGACATGTATTTAATAATGTCTTCCACTATCATGACACCAAGATGGTTGTTTCGATCTATTTTATCAATTGAGTCTTACCGACCAACAACTTTAAATATGACTCGACTCGATTGTAACATTTCTGACTCGGTTCTTAGGGGAACCGAAATTGGGGTGTTACAAGTTGGAATCAGAGCTATGTCTTGGTCGATTGAGATGAAAGATTTTGTTTCGAGTCAAGTGTCTGGAGCTATCCCTAGCCAAGCCGACAGACATTTCCTTTGGTCTTTTCATAGATTTTTGATTGTGTAATCAATGAGATGTGAGCAGCACATGATTCAGTGTTAACGGTTTGAGAAGTTTTGAGATGGATATGAGATCATGATTTCAGTAGATGACAATATGGATCTCATTGGAATGTCATGATAAGCTCAGGGCACACCTTCCTTTTACCGTGCAAGAGATTTGGACGACGTAAGAGTGTTCACATGTTTAGTTGGCTCAGGTTCAGTTGGATGGTGATCGAGAGTACCTATAAATTTGGCAACCACACTAGAACACTTGCTCATTTTTCGCATGTCACTACATCTATCCTTCCTCGGAACATAGTGTACATCACAAGGCAGAGTTATAAGAGATGACACCACTAGGAAGCTTGGAATATGGAGATACGTAGTTATGTGACACATGAGGATGGACCATCGAGTGTCATAAATAGATCCATTAGGGATAGTCCGAGGTCTACATTGGAGAACATAGACCTTCAAATAAATCCTTGTGGATGGAGGATGTAACTATGCCATCAGATCCACATAGTTAATCCACTTTAGCACTTGGAACACGTGGAATACAAATGAGAGTTGAGGGATGATTTAGATGGACCATTTTTGTAATGACCCGCCCAAACCAGACCAGGTGTTACTTAAAAATATAGGTAATGTAAATGTAACATTCTAGAAAATGAATTGAATTACATCAAATAAGTCTTGCAACATATAATATGAATGATAACAATAAATCATGTTCTCTAAAATATAAAATAACTGTCCCATAGTCTCGGACTGTTTCCCATATCCACATTTATAACACAAGAGAATAATAAGGAAGTCCAATTTTTATTATCGATTCACCATACCTAGGTTGGGAAAAGAACCACCAACCACACTTCTATTCTTTAGTCCAATGCTACTCACTTGCAGGGGCAATTCCGCGTTAGTGATAAAACCATTAAGCCACATAATTAAATGAAACAATTCAATATAATCCCTATTATCATTTCACTCATTATTATTATTATTACACAAGTCTTTAGTAATTATCTCTCATGTCATTCTGAGATTAGTAATTTATCTCTTAGGTCATTATGAAATTAGTAAAAGTCGTCCCCCAAGTCATTCTGAGATTAGTAATTTATCTCTTAGGTCATTATGAGATTAGTAAAAGTCGTCTCCCAAGTCATTCTAAGATTAGAAATCGTCTCCCAGCTCATTCTGAGATAAGGTGGTTTCCCAATTCATTTTGAGATTAGTCATGGTCTCCCAATTCACTCCGAGATTAGCAATTGTCTCCCAGCTCATTCTGAGATTAGTGCTAACAAGGCTACTAATTTGGGAAAATACAACATTTTATATAGTTATACTAGTTTGGGGAAATACAACATTTTATATAATTATACCAGTTTGGGAAAATACAACATTTCAAATAATTATACGGACCTAGATATTTCAAACTCGTAGCTGCGACCAATGATCTTAATCTGAATGAGAACATAAAATTATACATAAGTATAATTTTATTCGAGTAGGAATGCATGCAACTAAATATCTAATATATATATCATTTTCAAAAATATGAAATATTAAATTATCAACAAATCTAGTGAGATAATTAATTATTCATGTGACATAATTATTTAAGTCCTACTTTATATTTTAAATTAATTATCAAAATCATAATTAACACTTAACAAATAATAAAGTAATTATTAATTCATAATCAAGCATTTAATTATTATTATTAGTATATTTTCTTTTGAGATAATAAATTTTTGTACAATAATTAATTAGTTTGCGAACATTACCAATAACCCATTAAAATGATTATTTTTAAAAATTTATTACGAGTTTGTATTATTATTTTTTATTTCTAGTCGGTATCGAGTCAACCTATATTTACCAAATTGCCACCCTCCTTCTTCTTCTTCCTGTCGCCATTCGTCTCTTCTCCAAAAACCGGTTTGTCCTTCTCCTCCAACCTTTATCTTGGCACCCCATTGAACCACCATCTAAACATCCCAACAAAACATCAACAACAAGATAAAATCAGCAAGCGAGGAAGCCTCATGTGCGTGATTTACAGCAGCGATCCAAGATGCCGTCCTGCACCAAACCAGGCATGTTCCTCTTCTCCCAGCCTCAAGACCCCTCCTTTCTTGCACCTTGCTCCAATTCAGATGTTCTACGACCTCAGGCTGGCATCAAAACAGGAAAGATTGGCCACCTTTGGACGTTGCATGGAGTATGGCCGTTCTCCCCACTTCTGCACTTCGCCACTATGAATTCCGGCGAGAAGGTCATCCATAGTGGACTGTTTCAGTGGCCTGAACTGCTGTGAAGGAACCCATGATGCTGTCAACAAAGCATTACCGGTGTCTACCCCTCTAAACATCCATTACAGCACCTATTGCATCAGAATGTCACCACTTCCATCACCCTTGCAACTCCGCCCATTCACCTCTGCAATTCCGCCACCCACCGGAAAGCCAGGGACGTGGAGAGCACTCCCTTCAACCCAGCAGCAAGAGAGGTCATTGAGGTGTGAGGGACTGCAATTGTTCTTACGGTCGCCCATCTTGCCAAAGTTTCAGGCTACTCGGCCATGGATGGGATTACAATTTCAGTTTAGTCTAGTTCTTTTCTTGATGATTCACAACTTTAATTCCCAGGATTATAAATCTTATTATCAAATTAACATATGCATGCAAGAAAATTAAGAAGAGGGAGATAAGAAGAATACCTAAGCAAGGAAGAAACACCGCCAAGGAAGAGGAGAACTAGGCGGCTAAGGTGAGGAAGACGTTACACCAAAATGACGTCCTCTTTCCAATTTACAAAAATAAAATGACGGCTAGGGTATGTGAAAACACCCCTAGACCCATATTTTATTTAACCAGGTAAATAATAAAATGGGTAAATAATTAACCAGGTAGAATTAACCGGATAGATAATGTAACACGTTCGGTGCTTCATGGACCGCGTCCGCGTCAAAAATTTATCTTTTTCACGGTCTTTACAATTTTAAGGAGATCCACATAGCCCTCCGCCGCATCCTCCTTTGCCACAGCTTCATGAGGGGACCATTCCTACAACAATTCCACTGGTCATCCCACTTCAAGCAGGAATAGGAAATGACAATGGAAAAAGAGGTGCCCCAAGGTTTGGCAATAATCTGGTACGGACGGTATCACCGGTTCCCCAATTAGAGATTGGATAAGGATCAAATAGATCAGCAGGTGATATAAATCTCAAATTTTGGCGATATGAACTATACCAAAGACGACAACAAAGGGGTCTAAATTAGAGAGGAATACGGATAATACCACTAGCAGGACCGTCCACTTTAGCACCACCATGGGCAATGAGATGGACACAGCCACAATTGCTGAAGCACTGGACGATATGACAGACATGACAGGTGTACACGTATTTTGCTTCAGATTTCAGATTTAATAGATAGCTACAGGCAGTTGGGTGGGTTATTAGTTATAGAGGACGTCATTGTGATGTTATGATGTGTATTATATTTTATGGGATTTTTCCCTATTTTTTAGATTTTTTTACGAATTATTACAAGTTAGTTATTATTTTAAACTCTAGTCAGAGTCAAGTCCAAGTTCTATTTACAAGACAACCGCCGACCACTCATTTTCTTCCCCTGACCCTTCATTTTCACCCCGACCACTAGCAGGACCGTCCACTTTAGCGCCACCATGGGCAATGAGATGGACACAGCCACAATTGCTGAAGCACTGGACGATATGACAGACATGACAGGTGTACACGTATTTTGCTTCAGATTTCAGATTTAGTAGATAGCTACAGGCAGTTGGGTGGGTTATTAGTTATAGAGGATGTCATTGTGATGTTATGATGTGTATTATATTTTATGGGATTTTTCCCTATTTTTTAGATTTTTTAGGAATTATTACAAGTTAGTTATTATTTTAAACTCTAGTCAGAGTCGAGTCAAGTTCTATTTACAAGACAACCGCCGACCACTCATTTTCTTCCCCTGACCCTTCATTTTCACCCCGACCACTAGCAGGACCGTCCACTTTAGCGCCACCATGGGCAATGAGATGGACACAGCCACAATTGCTGAAGCACTGGACGATATGACAGACATGACAGGTGTACACGTATTTTGCTTCAGATTTCAGATTTAGTAGATAGCTACAGGCAGTTGGGTGGGTTATTAGTTATAGAGGATGTCATTGTGATGTTATGATGTGTATTATATTTTATGGGATTTTTCCCTATTTTTTAGATTTTTTTAGGAATTATTACAAGTTAGTTATTATTTTAAACTCTAGTCAGAGTCGAGTCAAGTTCTATTTACAAGACAACCGCCGACCACTCATTTTCTTCCCCTGACCCTTCATTTTCACCCCGACCACTAGCAGGACCGTCCACTTTAGCGCCACCATGGGCAATGAGATGGACACAGCCACAATTGCTGAAGCACTGGACGATATGACAGACATGACAGGTATACACGTATTTTGCTTCAGATTTCAGATTTAGTAGATAGCTACAGGCAGTTGGGTGGGTTATTAGTTATAGAGGATGTCATTGTGATGTTATGATGTGTATTATATTTTATGGGATTTTTCCCTATTTTTTAGATTTTTTTAGGAATTATTACAAGTTAGTTATTATTTTAAACTCTAGTCAGAGTCGAGTCAAGTTCTATTTACAAGACAACCGCCGACCACTCATTTTCTTCCCCTGACCCTTCATTTTCACCCCGACCACTAGCAGGACCGTCCACTTTAGCGCCACCATGGGCAATGAGATGGACACAGCCACAATTGCTGAAGCACTGGACGATATGACAGACATGACAGGTGTACACGTATTTTGCTTCAGATTTCAGATTTAGTAGATAGCTACAGGCAGTTGGGTGGGTTATTAGTTATAGAGGATGTCATTGTGATGTTATGATGTGTATTATATTTTATGGGATTTTTCCCTATTTTTTAGATTTTTTTAGGAATTATTACAAGTTAGTTATTATTTTAAACTCTAGTCAGAGTCGAGTCAAGTTCTATTTACAAGACAACCGCTGACCACTCATTTTCTTCCCCTGACCCTTCATTTTAACCCCGACCACTAGCAGGACCGTCCACTTTAGCGCCACCATGGGCAATGAGATGGACATAGCCACAATTGCTGAAGCACTGGACGATATGACAGACATGACAGGTATACACGTATTTTGCTTTAGATTTCAGATTTAGTAGATAACTACAGGCAGTTGGGTGGGTTATTAGTTATAGAGGATGTCATTGTGATGTTATGATGTGTATTATATTTTATGGGATTTTTCCCTATTTTTTAGATTTTTTTAGGAATTATTACAAGTTAGTTATTATTTTAAACTCTAGTCAGAGTCGAGTCAAGTTCTATTTACAAGACAACCGCCGACCACTCATTTTCTTCCCCTGACCCTTCATTTTCACCCCGACCACTAGCAGGACCGTCCACTTTAGCGCCACCATGGGCAATGAGATGGACACAGCCACAATTGCTGAAGCACTGGACGATATGACAGACATGACAGGTGTACACGTATTTTGCTTCAGATTTCAGATTTAGTAGATAGCTACAGGCAGTTGGGTGGGTTATTAGTTATAGAGGATGTCATTGTGATGTTATGATGTGTATTATATTTTATGGGATTTTTCCCTATTTTTTAGATTTTTTTAGGAATTATTACAAGTTAGTTATTATTTTAAACTCTAGTCAGAGTCGAGTCAAGTTCTATTTACAAGACAACCGCCGACCACTCATTTTCTTCCCCTGACCCTTCATTTTAACCCCGACCACTAGCAGGACCGTCCACTTTAGCGCCACCATGGGCAATGAGATGGACACAGCCACAATTGCTGAAGCACTGGACGATATGACAGACATGACAGGTATACACGTATTTTGCTTTAGATTTCAGATTTAGTAGATAACTACAGGCAGTTGGGTGGGTTATTAGTTATAGAGGATGTCATTGTGATGTTATGATGTGTATTATATTTTATGGGATTTTTCCCTATTTTTTAGATTTTTTTAGGAATTATTACAAGTTAGTTATTATTTTAAACTCTAGTCAGAGTCGAGTCAAGTTCTATTTACAAGACAACCGCCGACCACTCATTTTCTTCCCCTGACCCTTCATTTTCACCCCGACCACTAGCAGGACCGTCCACTTTAGCGCCACCATGGGCAATGAGATGGACACAGCCACAATTGCTGAAGCACTGGACGATATGACAGACATGACAGGTGTACACGTATTTTGCTTCAGATTTCAGATTTAGTAGATAGCTACAGGCAGTTGGGTGGGTTATTAGTTATAGAGGATGTCATTGTGATGTTATGATGTGTATTATATTTTATGGGATTTTTCCCTATTTTTTAGATTTTTTTAGGAATTATTACAAGTTAGTTATTATTTTAAACTCTAGTCAGAGTCGAGTCAAGTTCTATTTACAAGACAACCGCCGACCACTCATTTTCTTCCCCTGACCCTTCATTTTAACCCCGACCACTAGCAGGACCGTCCACTTTAGCGCCACCATGGGCAATGAGATGGACACAGCCACAATTGCTGAAGCACTGGACGATATGACAGACATGACAGGTATACACGTATTTTGCTTTAGATTTCAGATTTAGTAGATAGCTACAGGCAGTTGGGTGGGTTATTAGTTATAGAGGATGTCATTGTGATGTTATGATGTGTATTATATTTTATGGGATTTTTCCCTATTTTTTAGATTTTTTAGGAATTATTACAAGTTAGTTATTATTTTAAACTCTAGTCAGAGTCGAGTCAAGTTCTATTTACAAGACAACCGCCGACCACTCATTTTCTTCCCCTGACCCTTCATTTTCACCCCGACCACTAGCAGGACCGTCCACTTTAGCGCCACCATGGGCAATGAGATGGACACAGCCACAATTGCTGAAGCACTGGACGATATGACAGACATGACAGGTGTACACGTATTTTGCTTCAGATTTCAGATTTAGTAGATAGCTACAGGCAGTTGGGTGGGTTATTAGTTATAGAGGATGTCATTGTGATGTTATGATGTGTATTATATTTTATGGGATTTTTCCCCATTTTTTAGATTTTTTAGGAATTATTACAAGTTAATTATTATTTTAAACTCTAGTCAGAGTCGAGTCAAGTTCTATTTACAAGACAACCGCCGACCACTCATTTTCTTCCCCTGACCCTTCATTTTAACCCCGACCACTAGCAGGACCGTCCACTTTAGCGCCACCATGGGCAATGAGATGGACATAGCCACAATTGCTGAAGCACTGGACGATATGACAGACATGACAGGTATACACGTATTTTGCTTTAGATTTCAGATTTAGTAGATAACTACAGGCAGTTGGGTGGGTTATTAGTTATAGAGGATGTCATTGTGATGTTATGATGTGTATTATATTTTATGGGATTTTTCCCTATTTTTTAGATTTTTTAGGAATTATTACAAGTTAGTTATTATTTTAAACTCTAGTCAGAGTCGAGTCAAGTTCTATTTACAAGACAACCGCCGACCACTCATTTTCTTCCCCTGACCCTTCATTTTCACCCCGACCACTAGCAGGACCGTCCACTTTAGCGCCACCATGGGCAATGAGATGGACACAGCCACAATTGCTGAAGCACTGGACGATATGACAGACATGACAGGTATACACGTATTTTGCTTCAGATTTCAGATTTAGTAGATAGCTACAGGCAGTTGGGTGGGTTATTAGTTATAGAGGATGTCATTGTGATGTTATGATGTGTATTATATTTTATGGGATTTTTCCCTATTTTTTAGATTTTTTTAGGAATTATTACAAGTTAGTTATTATTTTAAACTCTAGTCAGAGTCGAGTCAAGTTCTATTTACAAGACAACCGCCGACCACTCATTTTCTTCCCCTGACCCTTCATTTTAACCCCGACCACTAGCAGGACCGTCCACTTTAGCGCCACCATGGGCAATGAGATGGACACAGCCACAATTGCTGAAGCACTGGACGATATGACAGACATGACAGGTATACACGTATTTTGCTTTAGATTTCAGATTTAGTAGATAACTACAGGCAGTTGGGTGGGTTATTAGTTATAGAGGATGTCATTGTGATGTTATGATGTGTATTATATTTTATGGGATTTTTCCCTATTTTTTAGATTTTTTAGGAATTATTACAAGTTAGTTATTATTTTAAACTCTAGTCAGAGTCGAGTCAAGTTCTATTTACAAGACAACCGCCGACCACTCATTTTCTTCCCCTGACCCTTCATTTTCACCCCGACCACTAGCAGGACCGTCCACTTTAGCGCCACCATGGGCAATGAGATGGACACAGCCACAATTGCTGAAGCACTGGACGATATGACAGACATGACAGGTATACACGTATTTTGCTTCAGATTTCAGATTTAGTAGA